>CAWUDS030003602.1:10000-177202 GCA_963859935.3 Lathyrus sativus | reverse complement strand
CCAATATCTTAATCTCCAATTGTCAAAAAATGTCAAAACTCACAAATTCAACCAAATTCAATCAAACGAAATCCAGTAATCATGGCTAAACATTACCCGACTAAACTACGCAATTTATTTGAGTTTCATCCGCGAAAGTATCGGTTTCTATCGATTAAACTCATTTTTGCCCTAAAATGGAAAATGAGCGAAAACTCTCCAACAATACAAACAACTTCAACAAGCACATACATAATCATACACATTGATAGAATAATAAGATTTCACACCCTTACCTTGATTAAATCGAAGCTAGAAGTTGTTCTTGAGCTTTCCAATCTTTTTCCTTCTTTTCCTTCTCTTTTCTCCTCTTCCTCTTTCTTTCTCTTCTCTTTCTCTTATGTTTCTATTCTTCCCTTTTCTTTCCACTTTTCCTTATATGCCTTTCTATTTTATTTCCTTCCATCTTATTTCTCCTCTCAAATATCTACCAATAATTCCAATAATTAAAATCATCCAAATAAATCAATTAATTAATATAAATAATTAATTATTGAAAATTGGGCTGTTACAACCCTCCCCCACTTTATGAATTTTCGTCCTCGAAAATGTTACCTGATTCAAACAACTCTGGATAGGACTCCCTCATCTAACTCTCAAGTTCCAAGTCACATTTTCACCAGCCAGTCCTCCCCAAGCGACCTTCACCAAAGCAATATCTTTGCCTCGAAGTTGCTTCGACTCCCGATCCTCTATCCGCATAGGTGATGTCTCCATAGTCAGGTTATCTCTCACCTGCACATCATCTACTTGGACTACGTGAGACGGATCCGCAATGTATTTCCTCAACTGAGATGGAACATGTCATGGAGATTAGCAAGCGACACGGTGGTAAAGCAACATGATAGGCTACCTCTCCTATCTTCTGCAAAATCTGATAAGGACCAATGAAACGCGACGTCAACTTACGCGACTTCAATGCCCTACCAACACCAGTCATCGGAGTGACTCGAAGAAACACGTGATCTCCCTCCTGAAATTCAAGTGTTTTCCTCCTCTTGTCATGATAACTCTTCTGACGACTCTGAGAAATATTCATCTTCTCTTGAATCATCTTAATCTTATCGGTAGTCTGCTGGACTATCTCGGGTCCAACCACAGAACTCTCTCCGAACTCATACCAACACAATGGCGTCCTACACCGTCTACCATACAATGCTTCAAACGGTGCCATACCAATACTCGAATGAAAACTGTTGTTGTAAGTAAATTCAATCAAAGGTAAGTAGCTATCCCAAGCTCATCCCTTCTCCAACATACAAGCTCTCAAAAGGTCCTCAAGTGACTAAATCGTTCTCTCAGTCTGACCATCGGTCTGCGGATGATAAGATGAACTCAAACGCAACTTCGTACCTAAAGCACTTTGCAAACTCTCCCAAAATCTCGAAGTAAACCTCGGATCTCTATCTGACACAATGTTAGACGGAATACCATGCAAACTGACAGTCCTTTCAATGTACAGCTTTGCCAATTTCTCCAACAGGTAATCCATTCGTATAGGAATAAAGTGAGCATATTTGGTCAATCTATCCACAATAACCCAAATGGCTTCAAAGTTACTCGGCGTCCTAGGTAAACCAGACACAAAATCCATAGATATGCTATCCCATTTCCACTCAGGAATAAACAACAGTTTCATCAAGCCTGACAGTTTCTGATGCTCAATCTTTGACTTCTGACAAGTCAAACAAGAATACACAAACTCGGCAATATCCTTCTTCATACGAGGCCACCAAAATACTTTCCTCAAATCTTGATACATCTTAGTAGCACCCGGATGAATACTCAGTCCCCTACGATGCCCTTCTTCAAGAATACTCTTCTTCATCTCAATAATATCAGGAACACAAACTCTATCACGACACCTCATGATACCATTTTCATCAATCCGAAATTCACCACCTTGACCTTGATTAGTCAAAGTCAACCGATCAACTAAACCAAAATCAGATTTCTGTCCTTCTCGAATCTCGTCCAGAATACCACTAGTAAGCTTTAACATACCAAGCTTAACTCCGTAAGAAGTCTTCTCACACACTAAGCTCAAATTGCGAAATTGCTCAATCAATTCCAACTCTTTCACCATCATCATCGACATATGCAATGATTTCCTACTCAATGCATTAGCTACCACATTTGCTTTACCTGGATGGTAATTCAAACCAAAATCATAATCCTTCAGAAGTTCTAACCATCTCCTCTGCCTTGCATTCAATTCTTTCTGATCAAAGAGATATTTCAAACTCTTATGATCACTAAATACCTCAAATCTCGAACCAAACAAATAATGCCTCCAAAGCTTCAGCACAAATACAACGGCGGACAACTCTAGATCATGCGTCGGATAATTATTCTCATGCACTTTGAGTTGCCTCGAAGCATAAGCTACCACTTATTTATCTTGCATCAACACACCTCCCAAACCCATCAAAGAAGCATCACAATACACAAAAAACGGTTCTGCCGGATTCGGCAAAATAAAAACAGGGGCTGTCGTCAATTTCCTCTTAAGCTCTTGAAAACTTCCTTCACACTTTGCATCCCAAACAAAAGCTTGACCTTTCCTAGTCAACTGCGTCAACGGTAAAGATAACTTGGCAAAACCTTCAATGAATTTCTGATAATATCCCGCCAAACCAAGAAAACTTCTAATCTCAAACACTGATTTTGGAGTCTCCCATTGCGATACCGCTTCAACCTTCGACGGATCAACTACAATACCTCTACTCGAAATCACATGACCAAGGAAGCTCACTTCCTTCAACAAAAATTCACACTTAGAAAGTTTAGCGTATAATTGCTTCTCTTTCAACACAGATAACACAATCCTCAAATGCTCGACATGTTCTTCTTCACTCTTCGAATAAATCAAAATATTATCAATGAACACCACCACAAACTTGTCCAAATAAGGATGGAAAATCCTATTCATGTATTCCATAAATACACCTGGTGCATTAGTCACACCAAATGGCATCACATAATACTCATAACGTCCATACCTCATTCTAAAAGCAGTCTTCTGAATATCCTCAGCCTTCACACGAATCTGTTGATACCCAGATCTCAAATCTATCTTACTGAAAACACTCGCACCAACGAACTGATCCATCAAATCATCAATCCTCGGAAGTGGATACTTATTCTTGATAGTCACCTTGTTCAACTGTCTGTAGTCCACACAGAGTCTCATATAACGTTCTTTCTTCTTAACCAACAATACTGGTGCACCCCCGGTGACACACTCAGACGAATAAAACTCTTCTCAAGTAAATCCTCAAGTTGACTCTTCAACTCTTTCAATTCTGATGCGGACATACGATATGGAGCCATCGATATCGGACTAGTTCCAGGAATTAAGTCGATCGTAAACTCCACTTCTCGTTCCGGCGGTAAATCTATTATCTCCTCAGGAAAAACTTCCGGAAAATCACAGACAATTGGTAAAGCATCAATTGTTCCACTTTCACCAATGTTCAAAGTTGCCATCAACATAAATACCTTCGCACCATCTTGCATTGATTCCTTCACTTGTTTAGCAGTCATAAACAAATCTCTTTCATCTTCAGGTTCAGGAAAAATAACCGTTTTGTCAAAACAGTTAATATAAACACGATTGAATTCCAACAAATTCATCCCAAGAATAACATCAAGTTGATCTAAGTGAAGACACACTAAATCAACTCCAAAGTCTTTACCAAATATACTCAACGGACAATTCAAACACACATACGAGGTAGTTACCGAACCCATAGCAGGAGTATCAATAACCATACCTCCACTCATAACCGACAGCTCAAGATTTAACCTCTTAACACAATCAAAGGAAATAAAAGAATGTTTAGCTCCAGTAGCAATTATAGCGATCAAAGGTATACCATTAATGAAGCACGTACCTCAGATCAATCGATCTTCACTAGCAGTCTCCGATCCTGATAGAGCAAACACTTTCCCATTCCCTTGAGTCTTCTTAGGCTTGTCACACTTGGTACTAATGTGTCCTTGCTCACCACAGTTGTAGCAAGTCACATTCGCACCGCTTCTGCACTCAAGAGATTTGTGGCATGGCTTGCCACACTTGAAACATTTCTGCTCCACACTTTTGCACTCAGGAGCATGGTGTCCTGCTTCACCGCAATTATAACATCTCACAGGAGTGGAAACTCCTCCCCCACTCGGCTTCTTGCCGTAACCAGCTTTCTGTTTCCCCTTATCAGTAGGAGTCACATACGGCTTCCCTCTAAATTGACCTTTCCCTTTCTTATCATTTAAACTCTTGTAGTGACTAGACCGAGCCCTACTATCTTCATCATAAATCCTACTCTTGTTCACCAACTCAGAAAATCGCCTAATTTTCTAATAACCAACGACTTGCTTGATTTCAGGCCTCAAACCATTCACAAACTTGAGACACTTGGATCTCTCAGCATTAGCAGTGTTGTAATGAGGACAAAACTTAATCAATTCCTCAAATCTTGCGACATACTCGACCACAGTTGAGTTACCCTGCTTCAGCTCAAGGAATTCAATTTCCTTCTTACCACGCACATCTTCTGGAAAATACTTCTCCAGAAATGCCTCTCTAAAAACATACCAAGTAACCACAATCTCATCCTCTTCAAACCTTTGGCGAGTATTACCCCACCATTCCTCAACTTCCTCTTCAAGCATATGAGTGCCAAACTGCACCCTCTGCGTATCTGAACAGTTCATGACTCGAAAGATCTTCTCAATTGCTTTCAGCCATACTTGTGCTTTGTCAGGTTCATGGGTTCCCTTGAAAATTGGCGGATTGTTCCTTTGAAACCTTCCCAAAGCATAAAACTCATCATCAGCGTTGTTTCCAGCATTCACATTGGCTTGTGGATTCTGCCCAATCGCTCCAGCCAACATCGCCAAAGCCTCAGCAATCGCTTCATCATTCCTGCCTGCAACCATTGTTCTTGATTCCCACAACAAATCCTCGTTAGAACAACCATATGGATAGTGCTACACACACATACCAAATTCATAAGGAAATGAACACATTAACAACTTGGTCAACTGACCGACCTGCTCTGATACCACTAATGTAACACCCCCTTCTACACCCCCAAATAAATCAAATAAATCAATTAAACACATATTAAAATTTCGTCAGAGTAAAATTAAAACATGGTATAAAAGGAGCATGTCACACAATACATGAAATAAAACATACAACACCTGCTCAATAGAGATATGCAACAGTGGGGTAGCTTTCAACAGAGGAACTTAGTCCTTACACCCACATCTCAATATTTAGAATTAAAAGCGGAAAATCTAAACATTGAATCATTTTAAACATGTAATCACATAAATACATATTATCCAGTTTGATTCACCACATCATTCATGTTTACATAAACATTTGTCAACAGATACATATACAAAATGTATCCCAAAAGAATACTATATAATCCTAACTACCCGGTGCTACATATCAGAGCTAACCGACCAAAAGAATGAAGCTATACTTCACAAAAGACCTCCATCAATCTAATCTGCAATGCCTCATAGAGCATTATAAAACAGCAGAAGAGTGAGAAACATTATCATAATAATCAATGCATATAATTTTATATATATATATATATATATATATATATATATATATATAATATATATATATATATATATATATATATATATATATATATATATATATATATATATATATATATATATATATATATATATATATATATATATATATATATATATATATATATATATATATATATATATAATATATATATATATATATATATATATATATATATATATATATATATATATATATATATATATATATATATATATATATATATATATATATATATATATATATATATTATATATATATATATATATATATATATATATATATATATATATATATATATATATATATATATATATATATATATATATATATATATATATACACAAGCATAGAATACACATATTCCGTATTTCTCACCACAATTCATTATTATATACATCACAACATATGTATATATAAACAAATATGGAATGATCACCAAGCATATTTATCATACATACATCCATAGTTCTCACCAATTCACCTAACATACACATATGCATACATTCAGACAACATTTATCTCTATGCCATGCGACTCAATGCAACTTATGCCATGTGGTACCAACACTTGTTATCATTTTTCAGTTTTTACATTTAAATCGGGTTCGTCCTTTAAACCGATAACAATAAAAGCCCGTCCTCTAAGCTTTCAAACCCACTCTTCTAGGTTTGGGACAAGTCACTAGTCTCCACGAAACTAGCAAGCATTTCCTCTTGACCAAATGATGCGTATGCAATCAACAACCAAATTCACTTAAGACCGTTCTCACATCTTATTCTCATGCATTCTCAAATAATTCATCACATAAGAATTATAACATGATTGCACACTCACACATCATATCAAAGTATTCATACTTTCAACATCATCACATTTATCAAGCAATGCACACATATTCACAATTATACCAAACGGCAACCGAACGCTCTAATTATTTAAGCCTCACCTACTTAAAAATAATTAATCTCGATTAATCGGTAAAAACGGATAAAAATAATATTCTTTTCACCAAATTATAGAACATATTATTAGCTTCAGTTTGATATAAAGAACGACAAAATCTGATAAACGGTGAAGAAGTTATGAATTTTAAAAGTTTTGAAAAATAATATTTTTCTCACACTTTCAGTGTTAACCGGTTAACACACCCAGATTTTAAAAATCCTGGCGCATTAACACTCCGTTAATCGGTTAATTGAAATTTTTAACCGGTTAACAGCTCCAAAAACTCAGCTTTTCAGACCATTTTTAATACCGTTAATCGGTTAACCCAAAGTGTTAACCGGTTAACACCTGAAAAATTTGGAAAAACAAGCTACGGGTTTGTGCCCAAAACCCCCCAAAACCCGACCGATTTAATTATTTTCTCCCGATTAAATACCTACTCATCATTACCAATCATATAGTGACAATTTAGGAGCATAAAACGCAAATTCTACGACTTCCGATTTTCATCCAAAATCTTAACCTCCAATTGTCCAAAAATGTCAAAACTCACAAATTCAACCAAATTCAATCAAACAAAATCCAGTAATCACGGCTAAACATTACCCGACTAAACTACACAATTTATTTCAAGTTTCATCCGCGAAAACATCGGTTTCTATCGATTAAACTCATTTTTGCCCTAATTTAGAAAATGAGCGAAAACTCTCCAACAATCCAAACAACTTCAACAAGCACATACATAATCATACACATTGATAGAATAATAAGATTTCACACCCTTACCTTGATTAAATCGAAGCTAGAAGTTGTTCTTGAGCTTTCTAAGCTTTTTCCTTCTTTTCCTTCTCTTTTCTCCTCTTCCTCTTTCTTTCTCTTCTCTTTCTCTTATGTTTCTATTCTTCTCTTTTCTTTCCACTTTTCCTTATATGCCTTTCTATTCTATTTCCTTCCATCTTATTTCTCCTCTCAAATATCTACCAATAATTCCAATAATTAAAATCATAATAAATCAATTAATTAATATAAATAATTAATTATTGAAAATTGGGCTGTTACACTAATCAAGTAATGCATCTTTAACATTTTTAGGTTTGACTTGAGAAACGAACGCAAAGTGATAACAAAAATTACTTATCTTAGAGCGTGTTGTCACGCCTTTGGTGATATCCCCTAAGTATGTTATCAATAGGGTGACCTTTTGATGTTTTCCAAGTCAAAGGTAGATCTTCCACTACATTTGGACTCTCAACCTTCTCCTTTTCACGATCATCATCTTATTTCTTCTTATTTTCCACTGCTTTAGGTTGATCAATTACTTGTTTGGTTCCATTGAGAATTTCTTGTGAAGATACACATACATCATGAAAAGAAACACCTTTCCCAATATATTTGGGTAAGACTAATCAAACGTAACATGTACGGACTCCTCAGTAATAAGTAATCTCTTATTATAAACTTTATACGCTTTACTAGATTTTGAGTATCCGAGGAAGATACCCTTGTTGTCCTTTGCATCGAATTTACCAATATTATCCCTTCCATTGTTGAAAATATAACATTTACATCCAAAAACGTGTAGATGAGAAACATTGGGTTTTCTACCTCTAAGTAGTCATAGGGGTTTTTGTCTAAAATAAGACGTATGAGAATCCTACTCATGACATAACAAGTCGTGTTATTAGCGTCGGTTCAAAAACACTTTGGCAAATTACTTTCATTAAGCATAATCCTTGCTAACTCCTCTAAAATCCAATTTTTATGCTCCACAACACCATTTTGTTGTGGAGTTCTAGGAGAAGAAAAATTATGCTCAATGCCATGTTTGTCACAATACTTCTAAAAGAGGGGATTTTGAAATTCTCTTCCATGATCACTTCGGATGGAAATAATTTTCAAATTCATTTTATTTTGGAATAATCTAGAAAATTGTTTAAAAACCGGATAGGTCTCATCTTTGCTAGACAACAAAAACCCAACAAAATATTGAGTAATCATATACAATAACAAAGCCATAATAGTTTCCACCTAAGCTTTTGGTCCTTGAGGGACCAAAAAGGTCCATATGGAGAAGCTCAAGAGGGCTCGAGGTAGAAACAAAATTTTTCGATTTAAAAGAGATTCTTGTTTGATTCCCCATTTAACAAGCTTCACATAGATGGTATTTAGAGAACTTCATTTTAGGTAGACCAATTACTAAATCTTTTGAGGCTACTTTATTTATTAAGTCAAAGTTAAGGTGAGCTAGGAGCTTATGCCATAACTAAGAGTTTTCACTCATGGTAGGTAGACACTTAGTTCCAACCAAGGACACCTCATCTAAGTTAAGCATATCAGTATTATTAACCCTCAAGCCATTAAACATACATTCTTTCTTTTCATCATGCACAAATAAGCAAGAAGTTTTTGTAAAAGTAACTTTAAAACCCTTGTTACAAAGTTGACTAATTCTTAGAAGGTTATGTTTAAGGCCATTGACTAGCATAACATCAGAGATAATAGTAGACGAGAGATTGCATACACTACCTTTTCCAAGTATAGCTCATTTGTTATTGTCTCCATAAGTGACAAACCCTTTTTTCTTTGGCAAAAAGTCAATGACGAGAGATATGTCACCCATCATGTGAATTGAACATCCACTATCAAGATACCACATCTTTTCAGTAGAGTCAAGACATTCAACCTATGGAATCAAACAAAGGAAATAGGTACCCAATTTTCATTGGGTCCTTGAGAGTGAGTGAAATCAAAGTTGCATTTGGGAAACCATTGAGTAGCTCCTTTAGGAACCAAATGTTTCCTAAATGTGCACCTTTCAATAGTATGGCCTTTCTTACAACAATAATAATAAGATAGGTTTTTATGAGATGTGATATTGCTATTTGAGTCCTTATGAAAATATCTGATTTTTATTCACACGATTCTAGAATTTTCCAAGTTTTGAAGGATCAATAGAAAATGAAATCTTAGGTTGTAAGGCATCATCCAATTTGACTTGAAGATATTTTACCTACTATTGTCTATTATGACAATGTTCACAACCAAACCTAGGAGGTTTTATATCCTCATTCTTGTCACTTCAAAAAGCTATCATAGATTTCTTAATAGCTTCCAACTTCCTTTCGGATTCTAACACTTTAGCTTCCAAATTTAAAATGACTTTTTCATGTGATGCTAACTTGTTAAAAGCTTTTAAGGCCTCTCTATGAAAATTTTCAAAGGCTTTTTGTAATTGGGAATATGATAAATCATTAATATATTCAAGCTTAGAGAGACTTACATTTTTATTTTTCCTTCTATTTTCCATAAGGAAAATTGGAGCCGGTTCAACACTTGAAGTTGTGCTTTCATCACTAGAGGAGTCACTTGCACTCTCCTAAGTGGTATAAGCTCTTCTAGATTGGCTTAATTTCTTATGATGACTCTTTTATTTTCCTTTCTTCCTCATAGGACATTCCGGTCTATGTTGCACCCCAAATTTTGACCCCTTAAATCTTCATCATCATTCTAGGATCATCTTCATTTGTTTATCTAACCTTAACCTATTTCAAGTTTGTCTTTGTCAAGATACAGGTGAATTAGGGTTCCATACAATCAAGAATCGAGGTTTTGATGGTTTGATCAGTCAATGTCTTGGATTTATTCTCCATAAAACAAGCCTCTACATCATCAAAGATACCATATAGGATCAAGTATGTATCCAATTTTAGATTTTCACCCAAAGATCAAGAATAGTGTAGCTCAGGACCCCCGATTAGGGTTTCTGATTAGGAAATGTCAACTATAGTTTGACTTTTGGTTTAAAAGGTGTTACAATGATGGAAGCATGGTCCATGAAGCTCATATAGCTTAGTAAAGACCACCCAAGAAATTTCAAGACCTCAAAAGACCCAGAACATCAATAGTCGATCCGGTGGTTATAGATCGATCGGTTCGTTTGACTGAAAAGTCAACTCTTTGACCAAAAAGAATTTGACCTCAAAGTTTGAAGCAAATATGTTCCTAATAACATATTACATATAGTCATGAAGTTTTGTGACCATTGGATCAAGGATTGAGGAGTAATCGAAAAAGTCGGGAATTAGGGTTTTGAAAAGGGCAAGACCATAACTTCCTAACCACACATCCAAATGAGGTGGTTCAAAGCTTGTTGGAAAGGTCTTGATAAGTCCTACAAAAGTGTCACAGAGGTCCATGTGCAAAAAATGCATATATTTGGAGTTATAGTCAAAATCATCACAAGAGGGAGAAAAGACTTGGTAAAATTCTATGTTTTTGGCATTTTTAGACATGTTGACAACCAACTTTGAGGGGTTTTTTTGACCTAGTTCCACTTGGAATTTGGAAATTCAGTAAACATGAAATTTGTAGAGAATAATGAGGGCTTCCAAAAAAGTACAAGAACTCCTCCGTAACCCTTGTGAGCTGAGAGTTTTGAATTGGGCAAGTTGGGCCTAAACACTTGATTGTCATCATATCAAAACTCAACATAAACTTGATTTCCAACTATTAACTTCATTTATAACCATGGAATAACATATGATATGATGTGTTAGAGGGCATATTGAAAAAAATCAGAAGGGAATCCAAGCAAGTCCAAAGTTCTAGCCAAGATCCATTACTTTAATGAAGAAAAGTACAAAAAGTACACATGAGAGAGAGAGTTGGGGGGCTGAAGCATGGAGGTTGTCCTTGCTCACTCTAAGGTCATTTCCCACAGATCATTTCTAGATGGTTTAAGGGGTCTATGCACCTTGGGAGAAAGCAAAACCAGCAGAGCAAACCATCACCTAGATTCATGAGATCTTTTCACTAAAACCACCTTGAATACCATTTGAGTAAATCTGCCCCAACCCCTCACTTGGCCTATAAATAGAGGATCCTCTCACTCTATTCCACACACCAGATCCCTCTAAACCCAATAGAAATCCATAGCTCTCATTTTCACAATCTTTGCATGTAAGTGAAGAAAACCACAAAATCACCATAATTGCCTCTTTGCAAGTTTCACACCAGTATCACTTCTAGCCATAAAACCACCATAAAAACCATCCACACAAACTTAAAAAGACCATTTGAAGCTATTCCAATCATTAGTTTCATAAAAAGAACCATAAATCAAAAAGTCAACTTGCCACACACCAAAGTTTGACTACATAGATCAATTTCCACCATTGTGACACTTTGAACACACTCTATTTTTGTCATACTAACTGTCCATAACTTTAAACAACAACTAGAAATTTACCTACTCAAATTGTCTTAAAGATTCTTTTGTTTCTTCAAGAAGAAGCAACACTCACAAGCTTTCTCAAAGGAGGGAGGGAGTTCTTGTTCTTGCAGCTATCTTATTGGGGGAAGACTACAAGAGGTATGTCATTTTTAACTTACTCATTAATATGCATCATGTATGTATTAATTGGTTTGTGGATTAAACATTTTTATGTTTAAATGGTGACTATGCTGTCAAAACTGTCTTGAATGTTGTATTAGTAAGCTCATGACTATTGCTGACTTAAACTTGTGTGTGTTACTAAGAGGAAGTTTATTAAATTTCATTTAAGTATTGACTTGATATTGTTATATGTGGTATTGTTAAATTTACAAGCTTGTTGCTGCCAATATTTGTGTTAGAGGTTTTGGGTTTAGGATTATTGATTCTTGTTGAGTCTCACAGCTGCTTTTAGATTGTCTTTAAGGCAATGTGTGTGGTTTGTTGATTTTGTAAAGGTGATGATGAAGGTGAGAAAAACACTTAGAAGGGGGGGGGGGGGTTGAATAAGATTTTTAAGAAATATGGCAATAAAAACAACTCAAGATTTTTATCCTGGTTCGTTGAACTCAACTAATCCAGTCCACCTTATCAAAGATGATTTGCCTTTCTCCACAAGGACTTAATCCACTATTAATCAACTGATTACAATAGTAAGCACTAAGAACAACTGTCTTAGTCTTCTCAAGAACTACTGACCACACCTTGGTCTTCTTAAGGAACTTCTTACAAATTAATGTAAACTAACAAGTGTTTGAATGCTTCTAATAAGCTGTATCACAACTGTGATGTTTACACTTAAGATTAAGTACAACTAAAAACTATACAGTTTTATGAGAGATCAAATGAATAAGATCTTTGTGAGATTTTCACTTTGATGAATCAAGCGTGTATTTCTTCCTGAGTGAAATAGTAATGAGCAATAGATGAGTAGAAAATTAGCAACATCAAAATGTTGTAGAAGTTCTCCTTTTATAGCTTTTCCAAAAGCTTTGAGTGATGTGCAGCTGAATATAATATTAGATTATAAGACTTTTCATTACCAAAAAGTATGGGCAGAGATATGCTTTCTGCAGGAAAGGTATGGTTGTAGAAGCCTTGGGATTTGCACCACGTCACTTCTTTTGGACAAAATAGCCGTTGGTTACTTTGGAAGTAGCACCACGTCCAATCAAGTTTACAGCTTCTTCAACAAGCTTCCTTCAGGATGAAGTCTTCATAATCTGCACTTCAGAACTTGTAGCAAGCTTAAAGGTATGAAATACTTTAAGATGATCAGAGCTTAAAATGATTAAGAAGTTCAGAGCCTTGATAGATGATCAGATCTTAATGTATCAGAGTCTTAATCTTGATCAGAGTCTTCATCAGAGTATGCAACAGTATGTGCTAAGAGCGTGAATATTAATGATAAGAGTCTGATTATCAAAGCCTCAACTTTTGTACACTTCTTTCATTAACACTTCAGATCATTCTGTAGCTTCTGCTTCAGATCCTTCTGGCAGCGCTTCAGAATCTTCTGAAAGTCTTGCATCTGATGCTTCAGAGCTTTGCATAGTTTCTTGTACTTATGTATTTTGCTCCTTTAAGAGATTTCAATTTTATACCTGAAACAATAATACTTGAACAAACTTTAGAGAGTATATTTTCTTACTACAAGATTCCATAAAAGTTATCATCAAAACATAGAGATATAAGAAACACCAAACTGTGTTCTAACAGATGATATATACTATTGAAATAAATGGTAAGATTTATATTTTAAATTTTTATGTCAAGCTTATGTTTGTTGCTGCCAAAACTATTTTCTCATAGCTAAACTTGTTAGGGATTTAACCACTGTTATACCATATACACAAATTAGTTTGTTGATTGAGTTAAGTGATGCTATGATTGAAGTTCATTGATGTTCTATTAGAGATGTCTTGAGCTTGGATCTGTCAGTTCATGATGACATGCTTTAAGTTATTGACTCTTTACATGAGTGTATAATATTCTTGATTTGGCATTGGAATGTCAAGATTTGTGATACTGCTCAGTTCTAAGTTAGTTTCCTTGTTTGTTTAGTTGAGTTGTGACTTCATGCTGTGAGTTAGTTTGATGGAATGATTTGAGGCTTTGACAATATAACCATGTTTCCTATGATTGTCTTTGAGGTCTGAGTTTGTCAACTCATCATACCTGGTTGTTATCAAATTAGTTTCTCATACTAGAAGTTCGGTCATGCTGTGATTTTCATTTGAAGGGTTTGTTTGGAACTGAGGGTGGTAATCAAGAATTTGTTGTTGCATCTGTTGCTAAACTTCTTTTGTCAATTTTAAGTATGGAACTAATGCTTGCATTTTTGGAAAACAGACTGAGTTTCAAACTTTGTTGACATATTAAAGAATGTTGATATCATACTTTACTTGCTGTCTAGATTGATTGTGAGTTTTTTTTAAACCTGGAATTCTTATCAGATTTCCAATTTGATCTTTTAGAGTACATATAGGTTAGGCTCTTGACATGGTTGTCTAGTTAAGTTAGCTTGGTTTGAGAAGTTTCTACATAGGTTCATACTAGCTGTCAAAGCTGTTGGTGAATTTATTGATGCATTTATTCTGTCAACTTCTAATACCATCAAGCTTCCTTTTAGGTTATTGCAATTCATGTATGTTATGTTCATGGCCTGTTTGCAATTTGAATTAATACAAGTTGTTATCATAAACCATTATTTTGACATTGTTTATACATAAAACTTATTCTAAACCACTTCCATAAATTGCAACTTGTTGGTCACTTCATGATTTAGTGAGAAACTAAGCTCATCTCCTTGAGCATAATCATAAGTAGTGCATCCCAAACATGTGCAGACTTTGGTTGGGATTTAAAATCATTAGTTTTGATCCATTAGGCTCCCAAATTCATCTCTAACTTCTTTTTGCATGTTATTTCGAATCTCAGTGTGTGTGTATTATTTGGAGTTTTGATTGACACCATATTATTCCTCTTAGAAAAACAAGTGATTTTGACTTTTATTTCACTGAAATTGATTAAGATTTGAAGAAGTTAGAGTGAAGTCGTTCTTGACATTTTGCCTTGATTTTTCCTTGGATATTGCCCAGAAACTTGCCTTGATAGGTATATGTTTTAATAGGGTGGCTTGATACATTGGATGTATCGCCACCCCAGTGGTTATTGCTGAAATTCTGGTATCAGATATTAGATGTCGAAGGAGATGTTCTCGACACAAATATCTGTATAATAAGAACAAAGATAAACAAAAACAATTGTAAAGAGACACAACAATTGTTAACCCAGTTCGGTGAAACCACACCTACATCCGGGGGCTACCAAGGCAGGGAGGAAATTCACTACCAGTAGAATTAGTTCTGAGCTAAACTCCCAGTTTACAAATCCTCACTTAATCTCTACCCATGCAACTTCTGCCTAGAACAAACCTAGACAAGAGACACCTCTCACTCCCCCTCAATCATAACAATGATAACAGTTAATACAATAAGAAGACTTTAGAAGACACTCTTCAAAGTCATAACTTGATCTTGCTTAAAAGTTTCAATCAAGTGCAACACACTCTTGCTTACAAGCTTTGAGTGAATAATTTACAATTAACAACCTAGTCCAATTCACACATTAAACAACGAGTGAATGGCTCACAAAACTAACACACACGAAGGCTCAAGATGCACACACTTTTAATCCTTTCTTCTATGGTCTTCAAGCTAGGGTTTTCGCCTCTTTAAATAATAATGCAGAATGGGCTTTGACTGTGGCAAAAGTAACAACAGGATTTGAGAAGATTCCAATCTTCATCAATAGCAACAAATTTGATTTGATCAATCAGATCTAATCAAATCATTCTTCCAAACTTCAATCAATCTTCTGAGAAGAACTCCATATCAAATCAAATCTGATCCACAATAAGTGTATCAGAAATGCTTTTAAAACACCACTAAAAACCTCGCAAAATCCACACCAGAATAGTGCAATAGACTTGGAAAAGGAAATGGACAGACAAACATACAAACATAATCATACAAAATGTTTTCTCCATGAGTGTCAAGACATCTTGTTTGATGTCATGAGATAAGTCTTGTTAAAAAGTCCAAAACAACCTGCTGATCCTGACAGACAGATGTCACGACATCCTGTAGGACATCTTGTGATTACACCTAGTTTTACCAAAATGCCTGCCAATCAAGAACTAACAAACTCTCCCTTTGGCAAATTTTGGCTAAAACAAATCACAAGAAAAACATACACCAGTATAGAGTACAACACAGTAGAAAAAAATCTCAGAACGAGAGTAAAAGCAAGGCTCCCCCTCAATAAAACAAAAAACATCACAACAACCCAAGCATAACACAAAGCAGCCCACAATATTCATAGCCTTCAGTAACATGTAACTCAAAGCATACAGACAAACAAATAACAAAGCTACTACAACATTCAGCAAGTTGCACTATAGCCCCAAAAAGGAACAAACAATCATCTAGCAGGATCAGCATACTGTCCAACCAATCAGAGCAGCAGACACCATAAAGCTACTCACCTGCTTTACACACCAGCACATCTAGCCATATACCAAAGTGTATACAATATACTCTTCTCCCCCTTTTTAGCCATAATTTTTAGAACAAAAATCTAAGATATATAGCATAGATCAAAGTGTTAGGAACAATCAAGTTAAGGGCATAGAGACTCCATAAATATTACAACCCATAGCCACATGAGGTGCAACAAAATTAGTCTATTCTGTCAAGGCAAACAACACAAATAACAAACAAAAAAAAAACAGCCCAACAACAAGGAAAAAAAGCTTAGTCTTCATCTTCAGACGTAGAACTAGAGACAACATCTTCAACATCAGTTGGGACATCTTCAATACCATCCTCAGACTCCTCCCCAAACCCAGCCTTATCATCTTCTTCACTAGCATTATCACTGTTGGAGGCATCATCTTCAAGACATTGAATTAAACATTCCAGCTTGATCTTCCTTGTTGTAGCAACATTAATTGTTTCCCCTAATTCCCTACAAGTTTCTTTTAACTCATCAATTATCCTTGCCTTTGAAGAATTTTCCCTTTCATCAGATGTCAGAACAATATCTAGAACATGCCTTCCAGCAAAAAGTTTGTAGTGAAGGGACAAAACAGGTTCTCTTTTGCTAGCAACATCATTAGAGTTTAGAATCCCAGGGTGTTGATTCAAAATAACTTCACAGATGAGGGAAGGGAAGGAAATAAGTAGTTTGATGGCACTTGAAGTAGAATTCTTAATAATTTGCTCAAACATGTATAATCCAAAATCAAAATTAACCTTGGTACCTACAACATAAATGAATCTGCCAAGCCCAACAACAATGGTGGAGGTGTGGTTGGTAGGAACCCAATTTGTAGTCCCAATCTTGTGAAGGATGGAATATTTCACACTGAGTTGTCCAACTGACAATTTACCTTTTGAAGGCCATGCTTTGACTTGATTGACAATGATGACCTTGCACACTTGGTTGTCTGTAGCAGAAATTTCTTCCTCACCATCATTTGATCGTCCCAGAAATCTGTTGATTACAGTTGGAGAAAACTTTACACACTTTCCTCTAACAAAGACCTTCATATATTCTTTGCTATTCCTATCAGTAATGGAACCAGGAATGTGCATAATGAATTCTTTCACCAGCCCTTCATAACACTTGGAGAAGCCAATGACGGTTTGAGCAATCCAACCTCATTGATTAGGTCCATCACTTCCTTGATTTCTAGAGCATCCTTTCCCAGCTCCCTTTCTAGAGTAATCCTTCTTTGATACACATATCTCCACTTGGTCACACTGCTAATGGAGTGAAAAGAAATATTGTCCAGAGGAGCAGCAGGCACTGGTCTAGGAGTTTTCTTGGCAGTGGATTTATTCACATGGGCCATGTCAGGAACATCCTTTACAACATCTTCATTAGAGTCAGTATTCTCAACAATTACCTTTCTCTTCTTGGAGGAAAGAGAGACCTTGCTCCATTCCTTGGGGGGTGTAACAGGAGTCCTTTTCTTTTGGCTTTTGGAGGGGGATTCCTCATGCACAACTTTTCCTTTCCTAGTCACCAATCTCTTGGAAATACCTAGGGCAGCATTTTTGATGAGCTCATCATCTGATGGAACATCTTCAACATCTATGATATTATCAAGAGCATCATTAATATCAACATTCAGACCAATATCTTCAGCCTCATTTACATCATGCACCACAGAGCTGGCAAGTTTTTCCAAGTTTTCAGTGTTAGGGTTGCCATCAGAAGAGGGATTTTCAACATTTACTTTAAGGCTCTTATCAGTGCTAGAGGATTGATCAACATGAGAGAGAGGAGTGGAAATACCATGCACATTATGATCTCCATAGAGGATCTTGGTGACAAGTTCCCTAATGGATCTATCTACATAAGCAGAGCCTTCCTTGTTTTTCATTCTAGTAATGTTGTCAGAGGGGGATTTAGGAGTGTTACCTTTGGAAGGTTGTTGCAATTCATTTTTATGTAGAGGAGTGGTCTTGGGAACATTAGTTGTATGACCAGGAACCATGGAAATAGGGGTTATGTCAAGAACATCTTCAAAGGAGATGTTCATGGGTTGAGTATCAGTGTGGGTAGGCTTGGATGAAAAAGCATCATGTTTAGGAGACATCTTGCTGTTTCTGAGAGAAGGAAAAATTTGGGTAGGATGAAGATAGAGAATACGCAGAGAGTGGGAGGTAGTTTGAGCAGTGGTGGAGGTGTGGGAGTTGAAAGTGCAGTTGGAGGGAAAAATCTGAGTGAGATTGCTTGTTTGAGTAGGCAAAGGCGTATTGTGTAATAAATAGGGATGTTAGAACATATATATTTTAAGTAAGAAACATCTTTTAAAAGCAGAAATCCCTTTTAGAAGTAATTGCTATAAATCCTCATAAGTGTAGATCCCCAGTTTTATTTTCAGGGTCTCAAACTGAATAACATTCAAGGCTTTAGTGAAACTATTCATCAGTTGATTTTTTGTAGTGACATGCTCAACAAGCTTCCTAATAAAATGATGCCTTGTATTAATATATTTAGTTCTGCTATGTTAAATAGGATTCTTGGGACTATTCATAGTACTCAGATTACCACAGTGTAATGTCATGACATCTTCTGTGACATTATAATCTGTGAGCATCTGCTTCATCCAAACAAGTTGAGAGTATCTACTCCTATCAGCTAGGTATTCTACTTCTGCAGTAGACAGGGGTACACAGGTTTTTTTCTTGCTAAGCCACGAGATGAGATTGTTTCTTAAAAGGAAGCAGCCTCTAGATGTGCTCTTCCAGTCATCAGTACTTTCAGCCCAATCACAGTATCCAGACATGATACGCCCAAACTCATGATTATATAACCTCCCATACTTACTTGTCCTATTGATATGCTTCAAAGTTTTCTTGAATTTTCTCACCTCTTCTTGCATGGCATTTATAACAACATACTTCTTTCCAGCCAAGCTTTCCACCTGCATAGGTCTCATTGAGTCTATGTGAAGAAGTTCCAGCACTTTAAGAGAAGTGAGATGTTGGAACTTCTGATGTGACATCCTTGTTTGTTTTCCTATTTGGCATTCACCATAGATTTTTATTTCTTCAATTTTTAGTTGAGGAATACATCTGTCAGCTTCCATAGATATGATCTTCTTCACTCCTCTTAGATGCCCAAGTTTCTGGTGCCATAGTCTTATTTTATCCTTCTTGGCAGGAGTGCACTTAGAGTCCTGAGAGGTCCATAGATAACAATTGTCCTTAAATCTAATTCCCTTCATGATCAGCTCTCCCTTTTCATTAGTAACCAAGCACTCAAGTTTAGTGAAGTTGACACGTAGACCATGATCACATAGTTGACCGATGTTAATCAGATTGGCAGTTAATCCTTTGACTAACAACATATTGTCAAGAACTAGTGTTCCTGAGCAGTTTAATTTTCCAATTCCCTTGGTTTCCCCTTTTTCTCCATCTCCAAAGGTCACATAGCTGGTTGAGTGAGGTTTGATGTCTACTAACAGATTTCTGATCCCAGTCATGTGTCATGAGCACCCACTGTCAAAGTACCAATCCTCCTTAGTCTAAACTTTTAGGGACATATGAGCTATGAGGCAAGTATTATCAGTTTTAAGAGCCCATTGTTTAGTAGAAGGACCCTTTGGAACCCATTTCTTCTTGGAGAAGAGAGTGTTGTGGTTAGGTCTTGTCTGGGTAGTAGAATTTGGATATCCATGTAGTTTGAAACAAAATGACTTTATGTGACCAAAGCGACCACAGTGATGGCATCTCCATTTTTGGAAATTTCTAGGTTGGTTGGTTTGTTTTCTGTCATGGTGTTGAGACATCTGTTGGAACATCATCTGCCTTGATCCAGAAGGTTTATAGTGATAGGCAGAGTTATTGTCTTCATGGAATCCTAACCCTGTCTTGTCTCCAGATCTTTTTCCAGATTGAAGAATCTCTTCCAAGGTTTTGGTACCACTATTCATCATTCTAACAGACTTTTCCATTTGGTTAAGTTGGGAAGTTAGTTGAGCAACTTCATCTGTTAATTTAATGATAGTTTTAGCCTGTTCAGCAACCTCATTATTCAGACCATTGATAGTTTTCAGGTGTTCCTCCTTTTCAACCTTTAGCTTGATGATGTGTTTCTTCTGTTTTTCACCTTACTGGCAGACTTCTTCACTTTTGAGGCACAATTATTTGTAGGAAGCTGCTATTTCTTCAAATTTTAATTCATCTTCACTGAAGTGTTCATCAGAATAGTATCTTCCAGTCAAGGCAGTTATATTTTGGCAGATTCTTCTTCAATCTCACTGTCAGAGTCTTCATCAGTCCATGAAACAGCTAGGCCTTTCTTTTGTTTCTTGAGATAGGTAGGGCATTCATATTTGATGTGACTAAAACCTTCACACTCATAAAACTGCATCCCTTTGCTATTTGTGGGTTTTTCTTCAGTCCTAGTTCTTCTTCCTGCATCATTTGACTTACTGATGTCAAGTGAGGTGTTCTTGACATTTGGTCTTGTCTTTATATCCATTCTTTTTATTACCTTGTTGAATTGTCTTCCCAATAGAACCATGGCCTTTGATAGACTTTCATTTGTATCCTCATCAGATTCATCATCTCTTCCTTCAGTATTTGACACAAAGGCTATGCTTTTTTTCTTGTCAGCTTTGTCACCTATTCCTACTTCAAAGGTTAGTAGAGAGCCAATGAGTTCATCAACTCTCATATTACAGATGTCCTGAGCTTCCTCTATGGCAATTACTTTCATTTCAAATCTCTTGGGGAGAGATCGGAGAATTTTTCTTACCAGTTTTTCTTTAGACATCTTTTTACCAAGAGCACTTGAAGCATTGGAAATCTCAAGAATATTCATATAAAAGTCATGTATGCTTTCATCATCTTTCATTCTCAGGATTTCAAACTTAGTTGTAAGGAGTTGAAGTCTAGACATTTTAACCTTGGATGTGCCTTCATGAGTAGTCTTTAGAATCTCCCATGCTTCTTTAGCAATTTCACAGTTGTTCACCAACCTGAATATGTTCCTGTCAATTCCATTGAACAAGGCATTCAAGGCCTTGGAGTTTCCCAGAGCTAGATCATCTTTTTCCTTTGTCCATTCTTCCTCAGATTCCAGTTCAGTTTTAGCCTTTCCATCTTTATCAACAATCATAGGATGTTCCCATCCCTTGATGACAGCTTTCCGTGCCTTATTGTCCAGAGACTTTAAGAAGCAAACCATTCTAGATTTCCAGTAGTCATAATTGTTTCCGTCCAGAACAGGCGGTCTGTTCACAAATCCTCCTTCTTTGTCCATGGTACCAGAAAGTATCGTCCCTAGATCTCACCCAGAACCAGAGTAGGATGCCTGCTCTGATACTAATTGAAATTCTAGTATCAGATATTAGATGTTGCAGGAGATGTTCCCGACACAAATATATGTATAATAAGAACAAATAAAAACAAAAACAATTGTAAAGAGACACAACAATTATTAACCCATATCGGTGAAACCACACCTACGTCTGGGGGCTACCAAGCCAGGGAGGAAATTCACTACCACTAGAATTAATTATGAGCTAAACTCCCAGTTTACAAATCCTCACTTAATCTCTACCCATGCAACTTCTGCCTAGAACACACCTAGACAAGAGACACCTCTCACTCCCCCTCAATCACAACAGTGATAACAGTCAATACAATAAGAAGACTTTAAAAGACACTCTTCAAAGTCACAACTTGATCTTGCTTAAAAGCTTCAATCAAGTGCAATACACTCTTGCTTACAAGCTTTGAGTGAACAATTTACAATTAACAACCTAGTCCAATTCACACATTAAACAACGAGTGAATGGCTAAAAAAACGAACACACACGAAGGCTCAAGATGCACACACTTTTAATCCTTGCTTCTCTGGTCTTCAAGCTAGGGTTTTCGCCTCTTTAAATAGCAATGCAGAATGGGCTTGGACTGTGGCAAAAGTAACAACAGGATTTGAGAAGATTCCAATCTTCATCAATAGCAACATATTTGATTTAATCAATCAGATCTAATCAAATCATTCTTCCAAACTTCAATCAATCTTCTGAGAATAACTCCATATCAAATCAAATCTGATCCACAATAAGTGTATCAGAAACGCTTTTAAAACACCACTAAAAACCTCGCAAAATCCACACCAGAATAGTGTAGCAGACTTGCACAAGGAAATGGACAGACAAACATACAAACATAATGTTTTCTCCATGAGTGTCAAGACATCTTGTTTGACATCATGAGATAAGTCTTGTTAAAAAGTCCAAAGCAACTTGCTGATCCTGACAGACAGATGTCACAACATCCTGTAGGACATCTTGTGATTACACCTAGTTTTACAAAAATGCCTGCCAATCAAGAACTAACAATTGCCTTGCATTCTTGTACCTTACCGTTCCTTGTGTCCCGTGTTCGACCCTCATCGAGGGCAATTTTTTAGCATTTTATCAATTTTCAACATTTTCATTATTTTATTTTCCTTTTCCATTCAATGACCAGACGCGCATGGTGGTAGACTTGGCAAAGTTTTGGCTATGATGCACAAGGTCTTGGGTTCAAGCCTTGGTGAGACAGTCCTCTCTTTTTAATCACTAAATTATTTGATTTTTCTTTAAATTTCAAATTAACACAACTTCATCAATTTTTATCATTTTTTAATTGTTCTTTTTGCTAAAATCTTGTATTATTGTATATTTTCATATAATATTTGTTGCGGTGAAGATTTGATATCAAGCTATTAATTAACTTGAACCTTATTTCTTTTTACAACCGGACTTTAATTTATCCAAAGGATAGGTCTAAAGAAAGAAAGAACCTTTTTCGCGATGTAACGACAACGCTTTTAAGAGATTCGGGGATTCGGGGGTTGGTTATATCTAGGGAAGGTATTAACACCCTAAATATCTGTAGTACTCTACAGGAACCTTTTGTTTAATTAATTGCTAAGTTTGTGAATTGTGCACTATGGTTTAAGGATTGGGATTTGAGATAAAATAAATAAAAAGGGCTAAGTGGTTTTCTAAGTTTGCTCGCAAAGGCATCGCACCTTCTGCCTACGTATCCTGACTAGGATAGAATCAGAGCAATCGTAGTTCGCCTCACAAGGGAAAAGAACACTTGATGATGATCAAGGTTCAAAGGGGGACAAACATGACAATGTTTGTGTGGAGTTTGACAAAACTCCTTAAGCTAAGTTGAAGGGGAAGTAAGAAGTCATGACGATGATTCTTACACAGAGTTGACGAACTCTTTCCTAGGGTTCTAGTTGAAGAACACTCCTAGTATGGGTGGGTTTCTTAGACTTCAAGCAAAGTCTAAAGTTTTCTAAACTAGGGTTGAAGTGACTTAACAAAGTCAAAAGGGTTTAAGATTTTGGTCCAAGACATTGACAGTCAAGTGGACGGACCTTCCTTTGGAGGGACAGTATTATTGGCAACTGGACGAAAGCTAACAAGCTTCGTCGCTTGGGGATAAAATAAAATACAAACTATACACAAACATAATCATGGTAACAACCAATGAAAATATTAAAAATGAAAAGCAATGATGACAGTCAAAGCAGCTGTTTCGGTACGAGAACCGTGACGACAGTTTGCACCTGGAATACTGTTAACAAACAGATGAGGTAAACATGATAATAATTCAATGTAAAAATCCTAACATGTTGACAAACATATATAGGCATGATAACGATCAAATTTCCTGAGAAAACACAAGAGGAACCCTTTAATTTTCATCTGCAACCAATTAGGGTTAGTACCGTTGACGCGCGGGTTGCGCATAATCAAACATGGTGAAAAAATAAACAAACATGGGAAATAATTACATGTCATGAAAGTACATATAAAAACAAACATAATGAAAAAAGAACGGACGAAAAACGATAAAGTATGAGAGAGTTATGATTTTTTGAAGTTTATGTACAGAATGAAAAAAAAAGTGGCAACAAGGGTTATCACAAGGGATCGAACCCATGCCAAGAATGATACGCGCGCTAGTCTCTACCGCTGGGGCGGCTGTTACATCCATTAATAAATGTGCATCAATAAATATATGAAGCTTGCTTGGTTCCATGGCTGGGCAAATACATAATCGAAACCAAATACGTTTTATACCGTATCTCACTAACCGCTCATCGGATCGAGGCAAATTTTATATGAAAATTGGGTAGAAAAATGAGAGGAAGAGGATGGTGGTGTTGGTTTTCTGAAATTATTTGCCTAGTGAAAAAAACGATAGCTAGTGTGTTTGTGTGCTTTTGAATGCATTTTGATATAAATAGCTTGATACACACATGTTCAATGCCAAGTGAATTCACATACACATCCAATATATGGTATATAAACAGAAGGACACAAGTTTATGGCCAGGACATGCAGATATGAGAGAGTCACATTCAATTTGCAAATGTACATGAAAACAAACATGCATAACAATGTAGTTTTTTAGTTTGAGGTATTCATGAGTCATACCAATCATTGAAACATCTTTAATGTGTGATTTAGAGTGTGTGTATGTGAAAAGATCAGATCTGGAACAAGTGTGTGAGAATTTAGCATTCAATTTGTATTTGGTATATATTATGTGTGTGTAATGCATGAAGGGATGTAACTCAATGTACAGGTTATTTTCAATGTTTTAGCTCATTCAAACATGTTCCATATAATCATACAAAGCTGTAGAAACATCAGGATATCAAGAAACTTCATTCATTTTCAAACTGGTGTAGCATGGTGAGCATGTAAAGCAAAAATGCAACTTGGGTGTGATTTTGTAGTGCAGTGTGTTTCATACTCAAACAAGTGTACTAGCATACCATATTTGAGTAATAAGTGGTGTGTGTGATGTTGTCTTAGTGAAAAAACCAGTCATGCAAAAATTGTCAATTTTGAGTGACTTGTATGTGTTATGTGCCTCGTGAGTGTGATTTTTTGTTCCAATCATTTTAAACCTCAAACCACAACACAAACATATTCTAGAAGACAAATGTGAGATGTTGGACCAAGCTTTTTAGTGTAAACACCAGCAGTTGCAAAAGTGATGTGTGACATGTCATTTAGTGAAGAAAGTGTTTCTTTGAAAAGTGAATTTTTGATGACAGTGGTTTTTAGAGTAAAGTGAGCCTACCAACATCCTTCAAATGATTGTTATGATGTGTGCATGAAGTAAGTTTAAGATAAGAAACCAGTTTTTATGCAAAAGTAGCATTTGTGTGTGACTTGTCATATTGTGAACCTTGGTGTCAACAAGTGGAATATTGATGTTATGCACAAAATAATTCAGTAAGCATACAGGCACACTCAGGATATTCATTGAAACATGTTGAGATGAGAAAAACAAATGTATCATGTATTATGCATAAAGTGAAAGTGTTGTGGCATGGTGTGTATTTGAAACCTTTTTTGTGACAAAATGTGAAACTTGATGTAATGCAGTAAAATAGCAAAAACAGTTACATAGACATGTTTAGAATAATCAATCAAACATGTTGAAATGAGAAAATTAAACACATCATGTGTTATGCAAAAGAGTGAGCTTCCACTGCTATGAATTGGTTTTGGCAGCAGTGTATCAATACAAGGAAAAGCAACATGATAAGGTTTTTTTTGTGAAGCATGTTTACAATATGATGCTTACCACTTTGGCTCTTAACAACACACCAGCATTAATGTACTTAGGCTGCTAACTAACTAATCTGCTATGATGATGAATGATCCAAGAACAGAATTTGATGCAAGCATATTTAAACATAATAACAGTCATGCAAGGCAATTACTAGAACAAACTAAACCTAACCTGTGCTTAACAAAATCAAAATAGTTCACAAAATGAGTTCAACTGTAGTTCTAAATCAAGCTAGATTCTAAAAATTCCACAACAGTCTGAACGCTTCCTTTCACTGCATCTAAACAGGCTGCCAACAAAATCAGTCCTATTGCAGGCCTAAGTGTCCTTGTGACAGAAATGATTTATGTGTCACTCATGCTTTACACTAACAGTCATGGTAGACACAAACCAAAGGAAGGCACATAGAAAATTCATTCAAGAATTCCAGTCAGTTTTAGAAAGCATTTGAAGTGAGCCATACTTTAGACTTACTATCCAAAGATAAACCTAACAGTTTATGCTATCTAACCTACAGCTCCAACACCAAGGCAGACACTCTCATCATGATCGTCCCTCAAAAACTAAAACCCAATCTAAATCACATTCCACACAGTTCCCTTTTTTCAAGGTTGAGAAAATATTAAAACAAGTTGAACATATACATCACATATGCATGAACAGAGATGTTTACACAAAAAGAAAAAGACCCTTTAAACAGTTAGTGATGTACAAGTGTGTTTAGGCTGCTGTTTGTCAATTTGGAACTGGTCATGGAATGTTCTGTTTCAAGTCCAAATGCATTAAGCACATATATCTCATATAGTGTTTTTGACCAGCCACTCAAAGTTTGAAACAAACTGGTGTGTGAAAGTGCTAAGGTGTATGTGTAATGAACCAAGTCATGAGCACAATAACAAAACAGTCTTGAGGCATACACTTTGAGAACCAAAAGCCACCCTTGTGATATTCAAACATTTCACTTCCAACAGAAAATTCATGTCAGTTCAACCTCTCCTTTTCTCAATACCAACTTGTAAGAGGTTGTTCCACATCAAGAGTTTTAAACAATAAACATACCATAAACTGCAACTTAAAGGAACAACACCCTATCCTAATTAGTTTCCTAGCAAACCAATACATAGGCAAAAAGTCTAAAATTTGTTTTGACAGCAGAAAAAAACACATAGAAACTAAATTTTAACAAGAACAAACTTTAGCACATATGGAGACACCCATGATAAACCTATCATCCATTAAACACAACTGCCATGAAATTTATCTAAGTGTACATAGTTCAAATTTCCACCAAAGTACTCAAAAATGTGATTTCATGAAAAATTATGCTAAAGCCAAGAAGAAATAGATACATACCTCTTGATGACTCTTTTGAATATGCTAAAATAGTTGAGAAAACCAGAGACCCTTGATTTCACTTTTGGCCTTTGAACTTTTCTTCAACTTTAAGCAACGATGCACTTTCAATGCCAAATGAAAAGATATGAACTTCTAATGATTGGTGAGTGTTTGGACAGTTGATATATGTTACATGTGAGGTGTATGAGTGATCAAAACCTCAAGAAGATGCTTGGAACTCAGTTTGGTGTTTTTTATGGACTTTGGTCAAAGTAAGTCAAGTGCAATGTTGACTTTTTGATTTCTTGAGTTTTTTGGTGGTTTGATGGTTTGTACACCTTCTATATGTTATTTAGAAGGTGCATGGATGATGATTTGGGAGCTGGAACATGTAGAACTTGATGTGGTAGCAAAAATGCAAAGTGCAGAGTTTTGGCTATTTTGGACACTTTGAATGATTTTGCAAAATGTAAGTGAGAGAGAGATGTGATGAGAGAGCTTGGTTTAGCAGGTTTTCAGAATGAAGTTAATGTCTTGAATGAGGGGTATGAGGTCCCTATTTATAGCAAAAAGCAAGGAGGTGCTTGCTTGAGAACCTTACTTACAAATGAAGTTTCCTTTGATATTTTCATCCATTTGCCAACTTGCCTTGCTTTTTCTGATCTTTGGCTGTCTCCTTAACCCAATGGGCAAGTTTAAATGATGTCTCTACTGATAAATTGCAGCCTAGATGCTTGGTAGGGTGGCTGGAGCAGAATCACTTTCCACCTCATGCTTGGAAAAGTCAAGAATGACAACTTAGGCAATGAACTTCCAATCTTTAATTCTATGCTATCTCCATACAATTTCTTTGCTTCAACTTGCTTGAGATGTTCAATGTATCAGATAGTATGAGTTTGACAAGTTAGAATTGGCCCACTTGAGTGATAGAGATGGTTTTGCAACTTTGATCAATGTGGGGCTAAAGTGACAAAATACCAACTTTGAACACATGTATCTCTCAGCTCATAAATCATCTTGAGATGTACTTGTACTTTTTAGAAAGCCCTCACATAGTACTAAAACTTTCATGTTGGCCATAAGTCTTGATTCTATTTGAAACTAGTTGAAAAATCCCTTTGAAGTTGGCTGCACACAAGTTTTTAAAGTGAAAATAACTTAGAAATTTTCTAAGTTATTTTCCCTTCTAGGAATGTTTTTGCTTCTATCTCAAAAAGTATGCATTTTCTGGTTGTGGACTAGTATGGGACTTTTGTAGGACTTGTCAAAAGCTTTCAAATGAGACTAGAACCAACTCAATTGGATGTGTGGTTAAGGAGATATGGTTTAGCCCTTTTCAAAACCCTAATTTCCCGATTTCTCGATTACTTTCTCATCCTTGATCCAATGATCATGAAAATTGATATGCAAGTCCATTATGACATAAGGAACAACTTTGATTCACAACTTGGATTCCAATTCTCAAAATTTGAGGAGTTGACTTTTCGGTCAACCGTACGATCGATCGGTGCCGATTGAGTTGCCTGTTGACATTCTGGACATCCTGAGACTTTGATACTTATTGAATAGTCTTTAATAGTCTATATGAACTTCATGGACCTCAATCCCACCCTTAAAACCTCTTCCAATATCAAAGTCAAACCACAGTTGACTTTTCACTAGTTAAAAACCCTAATCGGGGCCTCCTGACTGCACTGTTCTTGATTCTGAAATGATTTCTTCAAATTGACTTCTCTTTGGACTTTGATATTATCTTTGATTTCATTCAATGATTGAGTTGGCCCAAATCATTGGCTAATCATTCCTTGGTTTCTTTGAATTTGTCGGTGCGAAAACCCTGGTTCGTCTGTAACTTGACAATAATAAACTTGCACTGATTTAGGGTTAGATAATGCATGATCATGCTTCTAAAAATGATAATGAGAATCTAAGGGGTCAAAATTTGGGGTACAACAGTTGCCCCTATTTAAATATCTTCACTAGATGGGGAACGAGAGATGAAAGGTATTTAAATATAGATTACCGAAAATTTTGTCCCTTAGATCCGATGCCATGCTAAAGGACAAGTTATGATATGCCATGCACTCTAAATGATGCTTTACGATGCTTGAATGCAAACAACATAGACGCAACGATAATAATAAAAGAAACAGTAAAACAAACGATAACAAATACAAAGACTCGACACTGGGGACTCGTACTGAGAAACTAAATTAACAGTTCAGACATGACTGATAGTGTAAGAAGGAAAACTTCACATGGGGAAGAGACAAATCCAATAAAGATGACAATCTTATTGGGACAGAGGTACTCCACCGGGGAGAAGAATAGACTTCTACTGGGGAAATGAAAGATTAATTCCATCGGGAAAAGAGAATCAGGATTCACCGGGGAAGCGAAAGACTGGATACAACCTCACGGGGGATGATCAGATGAGGAACTTCCTATAGTGAAGAGTTCAAACGGGATCTTCAGGAATGGACTAGAAATAAGACTAATCACACATGGAGGATACTAGTGACGACTAGATCTCCGAGACTTGACTGGGAACATGGATCACTGGGGATACATCCTCAGCTTCTGCAAATAGTTCACACAGTGCTGGTAATCAATAGACTTCCTGGGGAATTGGTAACGACCAGAATTCCAAGCGATGCCAGTGACAACTGGTCTTTTAATGGTGATTGGTGACGACCAAATCAGGGTACCAATAACGATTGGTTTTAAACAATGCCAGTTACGACTGGATTTTTAATGAAGATGGTGACGACCATACTGGGGAATACCAATGACAATTGGTTATACAAAAATGCTAGGGATTACTAGATCTTCTAGCTGGAGATTGGTGACAACCAAACTGAAATAGACTCCAAGTAACGATTGGACTCTAAACGAAGATACCAGTTACGACTGGGTTTCAAAGGGAAAAAAAATTGGTTAAAACCTCAAGATACCAATGACGATTGGATTTAGGCAGTGCCAGTGACGACTGGACTTCATGGGGAGAGTTAGTGACAACTAACAAGATACCAATAATAATTGAAACAATACCAGTGACGACTGGATTTCCCGGGGAAAGGTTGGTAACAACCAAACCAAGAGGCGCCAATGACAATTGGACCTTTATTTAGTGCCAGTGACGACTGGACTTATACTTGGAAACAAAGTGAGTAACAACTTAGACTTTGCGGGGATTAATAGATGTCACTGACTCGGGAAACAACCGAATCACACTGCTCCCATGACGAGGGGTGTACGTAGACTTGGGAAATAAACCCGAAGACCTACTGGGGAATAAAGTCTGTAGGTAGATTTTTGCTGAGGTGAATTCAGACGTCCGGAAATACTTTGTTGGGGGAAAGAACCTTCATGTCATCGTAAGAAATTCTGAGGGTTAATCTTCAATCTTGGTAACCATACATGGCCAAAGGACTCTTTGTCGCTCAATCTGCTAGCTTTTCATTGGGGGATGTAAATTCTGACTGTGTATCAAGACTCCTGCTACCCTGAAGTTTTCGGGGAAGTATGATTTTCCTCGAGTCTTTTCACAAGTTAAAACATTTTGTCAAATCTTTCCAAGTTATTATTTTTTTTTCAAAGATTTGGATTTTAATGCTTTCAAAAACAATCGAATGGTATTTTGCATAACAAAGAAAATAAGGAACTGATAATTTGCACAGGAAAGAAAGGCTCAAAAGGCTGATTTTATTTAAAGGATGAAATCTTGCCAATGACAATATTCCATGGAAATTTTTACAAGTAAAATGGCAAAAGTGGATAAAGTTACATTGAATCCTGTGACCTAACTATCCCTAAATACTAGAATTCTCCAAGATCCTTGCTTCTGACGAGAGCTATTGAGATGAATCTTTGTTGAGTCTGCAGTGTTGACGCCTTTGTCTGATGCAGCGAACACCTTTGTCCCTAATTTTTGCCTGGATCGCCCTTTCGGGTTTTCAATCCACCGGGACGCTCATTTTTGCCTAAGCCGCCCTTTCGGGTTTTCAACTTAGCGAGCTTTTTGATGTCTTTTCTCTTTTTCCTTTTCTTCTCTTTTTTCTTTTCTACCCTAACTTTTGCATAAACCGTTCTTTTGGATTTTCCGGTTTATCGGGTACTTTTTAGGCGTAATATTTCCGAACTGCGTCAGAGTTTATCGGGTGTGTAAGTTGTTCTCCGTCCATGGTAGTAAGGATCAGTGAACCTCCGGAGAATACTGTCTTCACAATAAAGGGGCCATAATAATTAGGCATCCACTTCCCTCTCGCGTCTTTGTGAACCGGTAAGATCTTCTTGAGCACAAGTTCTCCTTCGCGGAATTCTCTAATACGGACCTTTTTATCGAACGCCCTCTTGATTCTTTTTTGATACAACTGGCCGTGACACATCGCAGACATGCGCTTTTCATCGATGAGATTCAGCTGATCAAATCTTTCTTTAATCCATTCTGCCTCTTCTAACTTGGTTTCCATGATGACTCTGAGGGATGGTATCTCGACCTCGATGGGAAGAACTGCGTCCATTCCATATACCAGAGAAAAGGGGGTTGCCCCTGTGGAAGTGCGGACGGAGGTTCTGTATCCGTGCAGGGCAAATGGTAACATTTCATGCCAATCTTTGTAGGTTTTAACCATTTTCTGCAAGATCTTCTTGATGTTTTTATTTGCAGCTTCCACAGCTCCATTCGTCTTTGGACGGTAAGGGGAAGAGTTATGGTGTTCGATTTTGAAGTCATCACATAATTCTTTCATAACTTTATTGTTCAAATTGGTGCCGTTGTCTGTTATAATTCTGCTTGGGATCCCGTAACGACAGATGATCTCCTTTTTAATGAAACGAGCCACCACTTGACGTGTAACATTGGTGTAGGATGCAGCTTCAACCCATTTTGTGAAATAGTCGATAGCAACCAGAATGAAACGATGTCCATTTGAAGCTTTTGGCTCAATTGCCCCAATCATGTCAATCCCCCACATAGAGAAAGGCCATGGCGACGACAGTACATTCAACAGTGTTGGAGGCACATGCATTTTGTCTGCGTAGATCTGACATTTGTGACATTTTCTAGCGTACTGGATGCAGTCGGTTTCTAAAGTTAACCAATAATAACCAGCCCTCAAGATCTTTTTGGACATGGCGTACCCGTTGGCGTGAGTACCAAACATTCCTTCATGAACATCTTTCATTAACAAGTCCGCTTCTCTTTTGTCAACACATCTGAGTAAGACCATATCATGATTTCTTTTGTAAAGTACACCATTGCCGAGGAAGAATTTGGATGCTAATCGTCTCAGTGTTTTCTTGTCGAGTGTTGTAGCATCTGCGGGATATTCTTGCTTCAACAGATAATTCTTTATATCATGATACCAGGGTTTGCCATCGGTTTCTTCTTCGATCATTTGACAGTAAGCAGGTCCTGTCTTGCGTTCAATTTTGATAAGTGTGCCATCATTGACATCTTTAGTTTTCCACATTGAGGCCAGCATGGCTAAGGCGTCGACGATGTGATTCTCTGCTCTTGGAACATGTTTAAAGGTGATTTCGTCAAAATACTTGATCGTTTCAATGATATAAGCTCTGTAAGGGATCAGGTTTTCATGTCTTGTCTCCCATTTACCCGTGACTTGGTAGATAACCAATGCTGAGTCTCCACTGACTTCGAGATTTTTGATTTGGAGATCAATGGCTGCTTCGAGACCAAGGATACATGCTTCGTATTCAGCAATGTTATTTGTACAATCAAAGTCTAATCTGGCTGTAAACGGAGTGTAACCCCCTTCAGGATTCATTAAGACTGCACCTACGCCATGTCCGCTATAATTGGAGGAACCGTCGAACATCATTTTCCACCAATTCTCTGTCTGTTGACCTTTGTCGGAACTTGTTTCTTCACAATCTGTTACTAACATGATATCTTCATCCGGAAAATCAAACTTCAGAGGTTCATAATCTTCGACAGGTTGATCTGCGAGATATTCTGATAACACACTGCCTTTGATAGATTTCTGAGCCACATATTGAATATCATATTCTGATAGTAACATATGCCATCGGGCGAGTCTTCCGGTTTGTGCCGGCTTCTCAAAGATGTACTTTATTGGATCCATTTTCGAGATCAATAAAGTGGTGTGACAAATCATATACTGCCTCAAACGCTTAGCGGCCCATGCTAAAGCACAACAAGTCTTTTCTAGGAGGGAGTATCTGCTTTCACAATCAGTAAATTTCTTGCTCAGATAGTAAATGGCATGTTCTTTCCGTCCGGATTCGTCTTGTTGGCCCAGAACGCAACCCATTGAATTTTCAAGTACTGTCAAATACATAAAGAGAGGCTTTCCTGGAACGGGTGGTATCAAAATCGGAGGTTCTTGGAGATAACCTTTGATTTTGTCGAACGCTGTTTGACAATCAGAATTCCATACAACCGTTTGATCCTTTCGTAACAACTTGAAGATTGGTTCACAGGTGGGGGTCATATTGGAAATGAACCTGGATATGTAATTCAACCTTCCAAGGAAGCTTCTAACCTGGTTTTCGGTCCGCGGAGTTGGCATGTCTTGGATGGCACGGACTTTGTCTGGATCCACTTCAATCCCCTTGTGGCTGACAATAAAACCGAGTAATTTTCCTGATCTGACTCCGAAAGTGCACTTTGCGGGATTCAACCTCAACTGATATTTCCGGAGTCTTTTGAATAACTTCAACAAATGTTCTAGATGGTCTTCTTCAGTTTGAGACTTGGCGATCATGTCATCCACATATACTTCTATTTCTTTGTGCATCATGTCGTGGAACAAAGCCACCATAGCTCTTTGATAAGTTGCGCCTGCATTCCTTAAACCGAATGGCATAACCTTATAACAATAGGTGCCCCATGGAGTGATGAAGGTTGTCTTTTCCATGTCGTCAGGATCCATTTTGATTTGATTGTAACCAGAGAAACCATCCATAAAGGAAAACACTGCAAACCGAGCTGTATTATCTACCAAAGTATCAATATGTGGTAGAGGGAAGTCGTCTTTTGGACTGGCTTTGTTTAAATCTCGATAATCCACACACATCCTTACCTTTCCATCTTTCTTTGGTACAGGAACAATGTTGGCTACCCATTCTGGATACTTGGCCACTGCAAGGAAGCCTGCATCAATCTGCTTTTTTACCTCATCTCTGATTTTCAGAGCCATGTCGGGTCTGGTTCTTCTGAGTTTCTGTTTAACCGGAGGGCATTCAGGTCGGAGTGGTAACTTGTGAACCACTATGTCTGTATCCAAACCAGGCATATCCTGATAAGACCAAGCAAACACATCTACATATTCTCTCAAGAGTTCCTTTAACTGCTGTTTTACTTCCGTCCCTAGGGCTGCCCCAATTTTGACTTCTTTTCTGTCTCCCTCCGTGCCAAGGTTGATGACTTCTACCTGTTCCTTATGGGGTTGAAGCTATGCATCCTCTTTTTGGGCCAATCTTACTAGTTCATCAGGAATTTCACAGTCCTCATCCTCGTCTTCAGCTTGGTAAATTGGTGAATCAAGGTCAGGAGGAGATGCGTGGTCACAGGATTCAATGGGGTTATGGTCATCACTGCATGTTTGAAGGGTTTACTTTATTAAAACACACAATCAACAAATGCAACACACACAGAGAAAGAGAAAATTGTTTTTGTTTTGGTTTTTTGTATTGCCATTTTTCTTTCAAAGTAAAAGCAAAAAGACGATAAAGAAACAACACGAGGATTTTTAACAAAATAGTCCATTCTCATTGATATTTCTTTGAAAGCATGGGGCCCTTACAAAACGTTCCTATAGCCTTGGGCACGGCTATGGAGATTTTAAAAATAACAAAGAAAAATAACAAATTACTTTAACTCGGAAAAAACTACAGGAACTTCGACAGCCTCCCAGTTGTTCAGAGTAGCTTCGTCATGATACACTAGCGCTCCTATGTCTTCTCTTTCAAGATTTCCTTCCACGGCGTTAATTTGAAAACCGCCACTGATAAATATTTCTTGAATAGCCTTTGGCCGGCTGTTGTCATGCCTTGGTTCTTCACTTTGAGTTGGTTTGTAACCCAACCCCTGGCGGTTCATCTTCGGCTTTACCTCAATGACTTCTCCCCATCCTGCGGGAGTGCCTTCTTCCATTGTAGCTTTGGCGCCTTGAGCAGATGCGAAAGTTGGACCACTTTTTGCCACCGTCTCCTCTATCATCACTGCGTTTGCTATTTCTAGTGCTTGGAATGATGTCTCTAGCGCGTCTTCTTCTGCTTCAATGTACCGGAATGATGAAAGATTACTGACAATTAATTCCTCTTCACCGTGAACAATCACCAGTTTATCATTTACCACAAACTTCATTCTTTGGTGCAGGGTAGAAGTTACCGCCCCTGCTTCATGGATCCAGGGACGTCCCAGTAAGCAGCTATAAGCTGGATTTATGTCCATCACCTGAAATACAATGTTAAACTCATGGGGTTCCACCAAGATCGGTAATTCTACTTCTCCGATGACCGTTCTCCTCGAACCATCAAAAGCTTTTACAATTAATGAGGTTGGTTTCATCTCTGCCCCGACATAGGCTAGTCTGGCCAGTGATCTCGCGGGTAGTATGTTTAACGAGGATCCTGTGTCGACCAGTACTCGTGCCAAAGTATCTTCCTGGCATTTGATGGATATGTGTAGTGCACGATTGTGATCACGTTTTTCTTTGGGTAACTCGGCGTTGCTGAAACTTAAAGTATTGCACGCCGTGATGTTAGCTACTACTGAATCAAATTGCCCAAGCGAAATATCCTTAGTTACGTGTGCTTTTCTTAATACTTTCTGTAATGCTTCCCTGTGAGCTGGAGAATTTATCAAGAGTGACAAGATTGATATTTTTGATGGCGTCTGATGAAGCTGATCTATCACCTTGTAATCACTTCTTCGGATAATCCTCAAAAATTCATCATTTTCTTCTTCAGTGCTCGGAGCTTCTTTTTCTTTGATTACCACAGCCGGAATTACTTCTTTTGGAATAGCTACTGATTCTTTTGGCTGATAGATCCGACCGCTGCGGGTCATCTTGCTAGTGCCGGCAATATTGGTCACATCTTTCTGATTGTCTGTCTGAACAACCTTTCTCGTTTCCTTGTCTACCACGGTCACATCGTACTTCCACGGAACAGCTTTTGTATTGTCATAATGGAACGGTCTCGGTTTCTGAACTACGATTGGTTGTGGTTGACCAATAGCAGCTCTGTTGAAAACTGGTCTCGCACTCCTGTTAAACACTGGAACTTTCTCTTTTTTCCTGGACAGGTCGAAAACTGGCTCTATTACAGAAACCTCTTCTTTCCTTTCCTTACCACATACTTGTAACATCCCCTCATTTATCAATCTTTGTATATCTTCCTGCATCGCATTACATCCGTTGGAACCTACGGTACATTTTTCACATTTGCCATGAACATTTTCCAACAACCCTGCTTCTGTCAGCTTATCATGCAATGTCTTCAATGGCGTTCTGATTTTTGACACATCATTAATTATCTCTTCATCTGACTTTTCAATGGCATTGATCCCTCCGTGGTTTGGCAGTGGGTTACTTTTGACGTTAGGTGGTACATCGTCAAAGGACAAGATTTTCTTCTCCATCAACTCTCTAACCAAATGTTTTAAGGCAAAGCATCCTTCTAAGTCGTGGCCGGCAGCACCTTCATGGAAAGCACAATGGGCATTTGGGTTATAATGTGGAGACGTGGTATCTGGATTAAGTGGTCTTGTCGTGATCAACCCCTGCTGGACCAAAGATGGATATAACTCAGTGTACGTCATTGGTATTTGTGGGAGTGGAGGTTTTGTGGTTGTCCTCCGGTTCTGGTATTGTTGCCTGGGCTGTGGTACCCTCTGCTGCTGATTTTGTTGAAAGGGCGGAGCGTTGGGCGCTCATTGATGCCCTTGCTGGTTTTGCTGATACATGGGCGCTGGTCGCCCTGGTTGATAGTTTGAAGTGGAATGGTTGAATGCTGGGGTCACAGCTGCCACATATTGCTGAGGGGCATACTGTATCGGGTACACGGGTCTTTGTTGATGAAACTGTTGAACATAGTTAGGCTGGATTGGCTGGAAGAAACTTTGTTGAGGCGGCTGATATTGCTGATATGGAGGTCTCAAGGTACGATTTCTTCTTCCCATTACGGCATTTGTTTCACCTTCTTTCTTCTTGTGAAACCCACTGCTGACCTTCTTAATACTGCTGTTGTTAGAACTGCTGGAGCTGCTGGCTACTTTTCCATTTTTCATTCCCAATTCTACTCTCACTCCCACGGCCACAATGTCCGAAAAACTTGCAGACACACTGCTGATCATTTTCTCATAGAATTCTGGTCTTACCGTGTCAACAAACCAGTCTGTCAGTTCCTTCTCACTTAGAGGTGGTTCTACCTGGGACGCTGTTTCTCTCCACTGCTGAGCGTATTCTTTGAATGACTCTGTGCTTTTCTGGGACATGTTCAACAACTGCCTTCGGTCAGGTACCATATCCATATTATATTTGTAATGTTTCATGAATGCATCAGCCAAATCTTGGAAACTGTGGATTCTGGACTGATCTAGACTTAGATACCATTTTGCTGGAGCTCCTTTCAGACTGTCTTGGAAGCAGTGGATCATTAACTTGTCGTCTTCGACGTGCGCTGCCATTCTTCTATAGTACATGATTAAGTGAGTTCGTGGGCAAGTAGCTCCTGAGTACTGATCGAAATTTGGGATTTCGAACTTTGGTGGTATTACTAGTCCAGATACCAAACACATTTCTCTGGCGTCAGTTCCAAAGGTATCATTTCCTTCCATTGCTCGGATCTTTCTCCCTATCGTTTCAACACTCTCCCTCAACTTCTCATGTGATTCATTTTCCTCTTCATACCCTTCGGGTCCTTCGTATACCGGTGGTGGATTATGAAAGATGGGGCGTGCTTGAACCTGAACTGTAGCTGGAGTGTAGGTAGGAATAACTTGTGGAATCTCACCTCCCAAGGGAATTGTCTGTTGAGTGACTCTCGGCGGTGGCACAAAGCCTAGGGGTAACCCATAGGTTGGCGCATTTGCAATAGTAACAGCCGTCGGGATTGGATCTGCAGTGATTTCAGAGACAACGGTGGCTTGAGTGTCCAACATTGCCCGGATGACTTGCAAGGCTTCTTTGATCTGTCCCATGCCTCCTCGGAGTTCTCCGAGTTCATTGTCGATTCTGTTTACATCTAAGTTCTGCTCTTCCATCCTTAAGCGAGCTTGGGCTCGGGTGTTGTACTGATGGCGAGGTTTCAGTGTGATTCTGTTGACAAGACAGAGGGATGAGACTCGACTCAGGAACATGTATATGCAATGTTTATGAAATGCAGACATGCAAAATAAAGATTTTAAACATTCAAGGGACTAAAAGCGTTATTTGCGAATATTATAACAATAAATAGGAAAAACAGCCAAATCTTCATTGATAATATCTGGAGAGTTTACAACATCAAACGGGAAATGAAAATACAAGCTTCTACAAAACACGAAAAACAACAACAATAAATTCTAGATTCTTCTGCCGGATGGTCCTTCATCTTCAGACTGATTCTTTCTTCCACCTTGACGTACCAATTCTTGAAGTTCTTCTTTCTCTTGCATAGCCTTGAAATATTTATCTCTCCACATTTTCCCTTCTTTCTCAGCTTTTGCCAAGGCGGCTTTCAACTCTTCTACGAGGGTAGGCTTGGACGAGTCAGGCTCAAAGCGGGTATAGAACATCTTCATTGCCGCTTCTCTCACCCATGATAGGTAAGATTCTAAAACAGTAGCGTTGTGGGGGCATAGGGCAGTTACTCCTCTTGTGTGGACATAACGCCAAGCGTACGCGATTCGAGCCCTATAAGCAGGATTCTTCCTTTCCTCCAAGTAAAATTTCCTTAAATAGTCTGGATCTGGTTCATCTTCCATGGGGTGCCCCAACTGTCGACGGGCCAAAATAGGATTATAACTGATGCACCCATTGACGCTGATGAGCGGTACATTCGGGAAATCTCCACAGCTTTGGATCATGGAAATTCCTCCATACATAGGATCAAACCATTTAATGTCTGAGTGTTTGAGCAACAACAACTTTTCTGTCCATGAGAGTCCATTTTGCTTATCCCAAATGGCTGGAATTTCTGACAAGTGTGAAATAAACCACTTGTGCAGGAGAACGGTGCAACATTCAATTCGTCCAACCCCATAGCGGTTCCTTCGGTGGAGGGTAAAATAAGTGTCGGCCAGTAAGGTAGGTACAAGATTTTTGATCAAGAAGAGATTGATCACATCTGCGTCCACAAAATCACTAGCAGTTGGGAACAGGAATAATCCGTAAATAAGTAACACCAGGATGGCTTCAAATGCTTCAGTATTTTGTGACAAGGCATAGCTCTGAGCTTTTTCATATAGGAACATGGCTGAAATTCCGTACAATCCTCCCTTAGCACCCATATGAGATCGCACTTCGTCTAACTCCAAATACGCGGCCTCTGCAATTGCTCTTTCATTAGGAGTCCCCTCCCTTCCAGAAAATGGACTAGGAGTAACACCTATTCCCATTAGGGCGGAATACTCTTCCAAAGTTGGTAGCAACTGATAATCTGGGAACGTGAAACAATGATAGGTTGAATCATAGAATTGCACGAGTGCGGATAACATTTCTTCGTACACTTGAACTTCCAGTAATGACAGCATATTCCCATGTCTTCCTCTGAACGCCTCGGGGTCTTCTACCAAACTTACCAGTTTCTTCAAGTTCTCTAATCTCGGTCTTCGGAACACAACCTCTTCTTTCTTCCCGGATTCCATCTTATAATATCTGCAAAATAATCTTTTAGTTCCTTGAATGTTTAAAATAACAAGAATGCAACCCTAAATGCAAAAGTTTTATGGAACTCAATTTTACCAAAATATCCTTTCATTTCATTGATTTTTAAAAAGGGTATTACAAAAGATTTTAGTACATCTTACAAAAGCCCTAACATTACAACTCAATATGCTCTAAAAGAAAATCCTCTCTCTTCTTGATTCTTCTGAGCTCTTCTTCCACCTGTGCTTTTTCAAGGATAAGTTTGTCTACCATAGCTTTCCAAGGAGTTGATTGATGGTTGGAATAAAATGCATCTTCCTGTGCCTTCCTCTTCTTGCTTGCAACTGCTTCCTCTTCCTTCAACTGAATTTGTTTGCGGAGTTCCTCGTTCTCTTCCATAGCCACCTGATATTTGTACTTCCAAGACACCTCAGTCTGCTGTGACTTCCTCAGAGCGATCTTCAGCTTCTCTTCCTCGGACATGAAAATCAACGGTTGTTCTTCTATTAATACCATAGGCTTTTGTGGAGGATAGGGCATTTTCAACTGAATGGCCCTCTTTCGTACCCATTGGAGATAAGGTTCAAAAGAGATGCAGTTAGGTCTTCCCAAGTCCTCTTTTCCTTTTCTGTGTATATGCCCCCATGCTTTGAGAATTTCATCTTTTAATTCTGAAACTCCTATGAAGAAGATACCTTCTACGTGAGCGCTGCAAGGTTTGTCTTTCAGCGGATAACCAAATTGTCGACGAGCAATCACAGGGTTATAGCTGATCCCCCCATTTGTACCAAGGAGAGGTATATTCCCGAAGCTTCCACAACTATCAATGATTTTGATCCCATCATAACTACGGCTGTATCAGTCAATATCGGAGTGAGTAAGAGCCATAATCTTTTCAGACCACCATCCTTTGCTCCAAAAAGTATGGGCTTTGGGTAGATGAGAAACGAACCATTTATACAACAACGGAACACAATAGACGATCATTCCTCCTTTGTGAAGATTTCTTTGGTGAACAGAGTGGTAAGCATCAGCTAGTAGAGTAGGTACTGGATTCTTCTTCAAAAATATTTTGATGGCATTGAGATCCACAAAGTTGTCAAAGCTCGGAAACAGAAAGATCCCATAAATAAGCAAGGCTAGAATAGCCTCAAAAGCATCCATACTCAAGTGATCGGCATAATACTGAGCCTTCCCAATCAAGAATTTTGCAGTCAGCCCAAAGATCCCTCCTTTAGTAACCATGTTCTTCTGAATGTCTACCAACCCGATACGTGTGGCTTTAGCAATTTCTTCCTCTTTAGGGTCTTTCTCCATGACGGGAAAAGGAGATGCATCAAGGATGGGTAACCCAATCAGACAGGAATACTCTTCAAGTGTCGGCACTAACTGATAGTCCGGAAATGTGAAGCAGTGATAAAGTGGATCATAGAACTGGAGTAATGTGGAAAGGAGTCCCAAATCCATTTTCTTCCTTATTTTCAGTAGAGACAACAAATTCCCGTACCTGCTTTTGAACCCTTCTATATCTGTGATCAGAGTGCTCAACCTTTCAATTTCATCTATATTAGGGCTTTTGTAAGTGTACTTTATAGTTTTATTTTTTCCGTTGTCCATGATGTTCCTGATTTTTTTATAAATAACCGACACTGAGTTCCATAAAACTTTTATGACATGATGTTTATGGATGCATGAATGCACAAACACAGGTAATCACATATTCACAGATTTACAGACAATGTTTTGGGTTTGGAGAATATGAGCAAGGAGTCAAGGTCTACCCTCCCCAAAGGTATGTACTAAGGTTCCTACAACTGCAGAACAAGGTTCTAAAAGGGTTCCTGGAGTCCTCGACCCATCTTTCGGATATTATCAATTTCCCAAATACTTGGTGGTCGATAATATTCTCAAGAGAGTCTCGTCCAAGTGTAGTATCGCGTATCGACTACTTCGGAATTACTTCCTTATAGTCATTGCACTACATCCTAATAAAGCCATAGTGGGGGAAAAGGTATCTAAAGGTCCTCAGTGTCATGGGCACCCATGTAGAAAGTAGCATTGTTTTCACGAATACTCGATCAACAATACTAGCTCTCTAAAGGGCCTCCACTGAGCGGTGATTTCTCAAGTCAGCTTGGTCGGGAATCAACTCCCTATAAGCCATTTCTGTTGCGGTGAAAATTTGATATCAAGCTATTAATTAACTTGAACCTTATTTCTTTTTACAACCGGACTTTAATTTATCCAAAGGATAGGTCTAAAGAAAGAAAGAACCTTTTTCGCGATGTAACGACAACGCTTTTAAGAGATTCGGGGATTCGGGGGTTGGTTATATCTAGGGAAGGTATTAGCACCCTAAATATCTGTAGTACTCTACAGGAACCTTTTGTTTAATTAATTGCTAAGTTTGTGAATTGTGCACTATGGTTTAAGGATTGGGATTTGAGATAAAATAAATAAAAAGGGCTAAGTGGTTTTCTAAGTTTGCTCGCAAAGGCATCGCACCTTCTGCCTACGTATCCTGACTAGGATAGAATCAGAGCAATCGTAGTTTGCCTCACAAGGGAAAAGAACACTTGATGATGATCAAGGTTCAAAGGGGGACAAACATGACAATGTTTGTGTGGAGTTTGACAAAACTCCTTAAGCTAAGTTGAAGGGGAAGTAAGAAGTCATGACGATGATTCTTACACAGAGTTGACGAACTCTTTCCTAGGGTTCTAGTTGAAGAACACTCCTAGTATGGGTGGGTTTCTTAGACTTCAAGCAAAGTCTAAAGGTTTCTAAACTAGGGTTGAAGTGACTTAACAAAGTCAAAAGGGTTTAAGATTTTGGTCCAAGACATTGACAGTCAAGTGGACGGACCTTCCTTTGGAGGGACAATATTATTGGCAACTGGACGAAAGCTAACGAGCTTCGTCGCTTGGGGATAAAATAAAATACAAACTTTACACAAACATAATCATGGTAACAACCAATGAAAATATTAAAAATGAAAAGCAATGATGACAATCAAAGCAGCTGTTTCGGTACGAGAACCGTGACGACAGTTCGCACCTGGAATACTGTTAACAAACAGATGAGGTAAACATGATAATAATTCAATGTAAAAATCCTAACATGTTGACAAACATATATAGGCATGATAACGATCAAATTTCCTGAGAAAACACAAGAGGAACCCTTTAATTTTCATCTGCAACCAATTAGGGTTAGTACCGTTGACGCGCGGGTTGCGCATAATCAAACATGGTGAAAAAAATAAACAAACATGGGAAATAATTACATGGCATGAAAGTACATATAAAAACAAACATAATGAAAAAAGAACGGACGAAAAACGATAAAATATGAGAGAGTTATGATTTTTTGAAGTTTATGTACAAAATGAAAAAAAAAGTGGCAACAAGGGTTATCACAAGGGATCGAACCCATGCCAAGAATGATACGCGCGCTAGTCTCTACCGCTGGGGCGGCTGTTACATCCATTAATAAATGTGCATCAATAAATATATGAAGCTTGCTTGGTTCCATGGCTGGGCAAATACATAATCGAAACCAAATACGTTTTATACCGTATCTCACTAACCGCTCATCGGATCGAGGCAAATTTTATATGAAAATTGGGTAGAAAAATGAGAGGAAGAGGATGGTGGTGTTGGTTTTCTGAAATTATTTGCCTAGTGAAAAAAACGATAGCTGGTGTGTTTGTGTGCTTTTGAATGCATTTTGATATAAATAGCTTGATACACACATGTTCAATGCCAAGTGAATTCACATACACATCCAATATATGGTATATAAACAGAAGGACACAAGTTTATGGCCAGGACATGCAGATATGAGAGAGTCACATTCAATTTGCAAATGTACATGAAAACAAACATGCATAACAATGTAGTTTTTGAGTTTGAGGTATTCATGAGTCATACCAATCATTGAAACATCTTTAATGTGTGATTTAGAGTGTGTGTATGTGAAAAGATCAGATCTGGAACAAGTGTGTGAGAATTTAGCATTCAATTTGTATTTGGTATATATTATGTGTGTGTAATGCATGAAGGGATGTAACTCAATGTACAGGTTATTTTCAATGTTTTAGCTCATTCAAACATGTTCCATATAATCATACAAAGCTGTAGAAACATCAGGATATCAAGAAACTTCATTCATTTTCAAACTGGTGTAGCATGGTGAGCATGTAAAGCAAAAATGCAACTTGGGTGTGATTTTGTAGTGCAGTGTGTTTCATACTCAAACAAGTGTACTAGCATACCATATTTGAGTAATAAGTGGTGTGTGTGATGTTGTCTTAGTGAAAAAACCAGTCATGCCAAAATTGTCAATTTTGAGTGACTTGTATGTGTTATGTGCCTCGTGAGTGTGATTTTTTGTTCCAATCATTTTAAACCTCAAACCACAGCACAAACATATTCTAGAAGACAAATGTGAGATGTTGGACCAAACTTTTCAGTGTAAACACCAGCAGTTGCAAAAGTGATGTGTGACATGTCATTTAGTGAAGAAAGTGTTTCTTTGAAAAGTGAATTTTTGATGACAGTGGTTTTTAGAGTAAAGTGAGCCTACCAACATCCTTCAAATGATTGTTATGATGTGTGCATGAAGTAAGTTTAAGATAAAAAACCAGTTTTTATGCAAAAGTAGCATTTGTGTGTGACTTGTCATATTGTGAACCTTGGTGTCAACAAGTGGAATATTGATGTTATGCACAAAATAATTCAGTAAGCATACAGGCACACTCAGGATATTCATTGAAACATGTTGAGATGAGAAAAACAAATGTATCATGTATTATGCATAAAGTGAAAGTGTTGTGGCATGGTGTGTATTTGAAACCTTTTTTGTGACAAAATGTGAAACTTGATGTAATGCAGTAAAATAGCAAAAACAGTTACGTAGACATGTTTAGAATAATCAAACAAACATGTTGAAATGAGAAAATTAAACACATCATGTGTTATGCAAAAGAGTGAGCTTCCACTGCTATGAATTGGTTTTGGCAGCAGTGTATCAATACAAGGAAAAGCAACATGATAAGGTTTTTTTTGTGAAGCATGTTTACAATATGATGCTTACCACTTTGGCTCTTAACAACACACCAACATTAATGTACTTAGGCTGCTAACTAACTAATCTGCTATGATGATGAATGATCCAAGAACAGAATTTGATGCAAGCATATTTAAACATAATAACAGTCATGCAAGGCAATTACTAGAACAAACTAAACCTAACCTGTGCTTAACAAAATCAAAATAGTTCACAAAATGAGTTCAACTGTAGTTCTAAATCAAGCTAGATTCTAAAAATTCCACAACAGTCTGAACGCTTCCTTTCACTGCATCTAAACAGGCTGCCAACAAAATCAGTCCTATTGCAGGCCTAAGTGTCCTTGTGACAGAAATGATTTATGTGTCACTCATGCTTTACACTAACAGTCATGGTAGACACAAACCAAAGGAAGGCACATAGAAAATTCATTCAAGAATTCCAGTCAGTTTTAGAAAGCATTTGAAGTGAGCCATACTGCAGACTTACTATCCAAAGATAAACCTAACAGTTTATGCTATCTAACCTACAGCTCCAACACCAAGGCAGACACTCTCATCATGATCGTCCCTCAAAAACTAAAACCCAATCTAAATCACATTCCACACAGTTCCCTTTTTTCAAGGTTAAGAAAATATTAAAACAAGTTGAACATATACATCACATATGCATGAACAGAGATGTTTACACAAAAAGAAAAAGACCCTTTAAACAGTTAGTGATGTACAAGTGTGTTTAGGCTGCTGTTTGTCAATTTGGAACAGGTCATGGAATGTTCTGTTTCAAGTCCAAATGCATTAAGCACATATATCTCATATAGTGTTTTTGACCAGCCACTCAAAGTTTGAAACAAACTGGTGTGTGAAAGTGCTAAGGTGTATGTGTAATGAACCAAGTCATGAGCACAATAACAAAACAGTCTTGAGGCATACACTTTGAGAACCAAAAGCCACCCTTGTGATATTCAAACATTTCACTTCCAACAGAAAATTCATGTCAGTTCAACCTCTCCTTTTCTCAATACCAACTTGTAAGAGGTTGTTCCACATCAAGAGTTTTAAACAATAAACATACCATAAACTGCAACTTAAAGGAACAACACCCTATCCTAATTAGTTTCCTAGCAAACCAATACATAGGCAAAAAGTCTAAAATTTGTTTTGACAGCAAAAAAAAAACACATAGAAACTAAATTTTAACAAGAACAAACTTTAGCACATATGGAGACACCCATGATAAACCTATCATCCATTAAACACAACTGCCATGAAATTTATCTAAGTGTACATAGTTCAAATTTCCACCAAAGTACTCAAAAATGTGATTTCATGAAAAATTATGCTAAAGCCAATAAGAAATAGATACATACCTCTTGATGACTCTTTTGAATATGCTAGAATAGTTGAGAAAACCAGAGACCCTTGATTTCACTTTTGGCCTTTGAACTTTTCTTCAACTTTAAGCAACGATGCACTTTCAATGCCAAATGAAAAGATATGAACTTCTAATGATTGGTGAGTGTTTGGACAGTTGATATATGTTACATGTGAGGTGTATGAGTGATCAAAACCTCAAGAAGATGCTTGGAACTCAGTTTGGTGTTTTTTATGGACTTTGGTCAAAGTAAGTCAAGTGCAATGTTGACTTTTTGATTTCTTGAGTTTTTTGGTGGTTTGATGGTTTGTACACCTTCTATATGTTATTTAGAAGGTGCATGGATGATGATTTGGGAGCTGGAACATGTAGAACTTGATGTGGTAGCAAAAATGCAAAGTGCAGAGTTTTGGCTATTTTGGACACTTTGAATGATTTTGCAAAATGTAAGTGAGAGAGAGATGTGATGAGAGAGCTTGGTTTAGCAGGTTTTCAGAATGAAGTTGATGTCTTGAATGAGGGGTATGAGGTCCCTATTTATAGCAAAAAGTAAGGAGGTGCTTGCTTGAGAACCTTACTTACAAATGAAGTTTCCTTTGATATTTTCATCCATTTGCCAACTTGCCTTGCTTTTTCTGATCTTTGGCTGTCTCCTTAACCCAATGGGCAAGTTTAAATGATGTCTCTACTGATAAATTGCAGCCTAGATGCTTGGTAGGGTGGCTGGAGCAGAATCACTTTCCACCTCATGCTTGGAAAAGTCAAGAATGGCAACTTAGGCAATGAACTTCCAATCTTTAATTCTATGCTATCTCCATACAATTTCTTTGCTTCAACTTGCTTGAGATGTTCAATGTATCAGATAGTATGAGTTTGACAAGTTAGAATTGGCCCACTTGAGTGATAGAGATGGTTTTGCAACTTTGATCAATGTGGGGCTAAAGTGACAAAATACCAACTTTGAACACATGTATCTCTCAGCTCATAAATCATCTTGAGATGTACTTGTACTTTTTAGAAAGCCCTCACATAGTACTAAAACTTTCATGTTGGCCAGAAGTCTTGATTCTATTTGAAACTAGTTGAAAAATCCCTTTGAAGTTGGCTGCACACAAGTTTTTAAAGTGAAAATAACTTAGAAATTTTCTAAGTTATTTTCCCTTCTAGGAATGTTTTTGCTTCTATCTCAAAAAGTATGCATTTTCTGGTTGTGGACTAGTATGGGACTTTTGTAGGACTTGTCAAAAGCTTTCAAATGAGACTAGAACCAACTCAATTGGATGTGTGGTTAAGGAGATATGGTTTAGCCCTTTTCAAAACCCTAATTTCCCGATTTCTCGATTATTTTCTCATCCTTGATCCAATGATCATGGAAATTGATATGCAAGTCCATTATGACATAAGGAACAACTTTGATTCACAACTTGGATTCCAATTCTCAAAATTTGAGGAGTTGACTTTTCGGTCAACCGTACGATCGATCGGTGCCGATTGAGTTGCCTGTTGACATTCTGGACATCCTGAGACTTTGATACTTATTGAATAGTCTTTAATAGTCTATATGAACTTCATGGACCTCAATCACACCCTTAAAACCTCTTCCAATATCAAAGTCAAACCACAGTTGACTTTTCACTAGTTAAAAACCCTAATCGGGGCCTCCTGACTGCACTGTTCTTGATTCTGAAATGATTTCTTCAAATTGACTTCTCTTTGGACTTTGATATTATCTTTGATTTCATTCAATGATTGAGTTGGCCCAAATCATTGGCTAATCATTCCTTGGTTTCTTTGAATTTGTCGGTGCGAAAACCCTGGTTCGTCTGTAACTTGACAATAATAAACTTGCACTGATTTAGGGTTAGATAATGCATGATCATGCTTCTAAAAATGATAATGAGAATCTAAGGGGTCAAAATTTGGGGTACAACAATATTTAAAGAATTCTAAAATTCATATTTTAGAAACACTTTATATTATAAGAAAGTTGTGTTCCATTTTAGGGTTTTTACCCTCCTATCTTTAAATCTTCATTTCAAAAACTTTTGATTTCATTTTCTTTGAGTTTAAATTGAAATTGATGTGAAGTTGCTTTGTTATTTACTTTGTGTGCTTGACTATTGCATCTCCATCTTTTCTTGTAAGCATCTGTTTGATTTACCTTTATAGTTTGTGTGTTTGTAAACCATACTATCCCGAGATGTTATGACTTCTTGAGTTTATTTTTCACTTGATCCCTCACTCTTTTAAGTCTTGTTATAACTTAATATGATAGGGTTTGCCTCATTTATGGTTGTTACCTTAAACTTATATGAATTCCCCAGGAAGTATTGAACTACTTATTTGCTCTGCTGTGACATTGTTTGCTTGCCTACTTGCTTACACTTAATTGTAATCAATGTATGATCTTTGCTCCTATGTGGTTACATTTGACATTCTTTAAACCTATAACATGATTACCTCAAGTTGTAACTTGTTTGCATTTATTTCTTGGTTGTACCTTCATCTTTAATAAGATATTTCAATTGGCTTTTGTAAGAGCAAGATTTGTCTCTACAGAATTATCTTTATGTTTTGATGATAACAATTAAGTATTTGTGAAAGAACCATTTTATGTTCTAATGTTTGTTATGGGCAGATCATGATAATTAAATATATAAGTTCAAACAAATAACATCAACGTGTGCAGCTAACACAATATGAGAGTTACTATGTGTGACGTATCATAAAGTGATTATGGGAGTAGCTAGTTTGCTTATGCATCTGATCACGATCAGAGAGATCCAAAGACGCTGGATATTGCAGTTGCAATGCTCCTATGGATTCTGCTTTGAGTAGTGCATCTGATATGAAAGCAAACAAAGCATATTGAAGAAGCAAGTATGGCTTTGTATCTGATCACAATCAAAAAGATCCAAAGATGTTGTATATTGTAGTTGCAATGCTCTTGTGGATTCTGCTCTGAGAAGTGTATCTGATCTGGAAGCTATCAACGCATTTGAGATATAGTCCTCTGAAGAACCAATCTCTGAAGAATCTGATGACTTGAAGTTCTGAAGGCTGAAGGCTCTGAAGACCAAGTGCAGAAAGACTCTGAAGACTTAAGGGTTTTGAAGATTAAGACTCTGAAGACTTAAGGGTTTTGAAGATTAAGACTCTGAAGATATAGTCCTCTGAAGATCTACGTACTGAAGACTCTGATGACTTGAAGCTCTGAAGCCTAAAGGCTCTGAAGACCAAGTACAGAAAGACTCTAAAGACTAGATTCTGAAGATAAAGATTATATAGCTTCACCCAGATGTAGACGTGTTAATTAGATAAGTTGTTGCTATCAACTCTGATAAACAAGGTGCTGAAGTCAGACTCTGATGTTATTATGCTATCATACCAAAGTAGTTTCTGAACTACTCATCTGATACATCATCAGAAGAACCAAAGCTAGAAGCTAATATGTCCTAGCTGATAAATGATATATTAATGTTACAAGAGAAGAACAAAGGAAGTGATGTACTACCCAACACATCCTTATTCTATCCGTTGGGAAATGACCGTTGGAATTAGAGAAGACATTTCTACCCTCACAAAGCTGCACTATAAAAGAATATCACTTGATTCATTCAAAGGTTAGCTAGTCATCGAGAAAGAAACAAAGCTCATTACAAAGCAAGCCAACTTATTAAAAAGACAATGATGTTGACAAGTGGAGTAAATACCCAATTCAAACCCCCCTTTCTTGTGTATTTCTCACACCTTCAGTTGGAATCAGAGCTCCGGTTCTATTATTGATGGATATCAAACACCTAACAGTGTCAGAAAAAGATCCATAAGCTGTGTGAAGAAATACTATTGGGGATTTTTCACTTCTCTTACAATTTCAGTCTCATATCAGTTTTTAAGGATGATGAGTACTAAAATTGTAATCTATTGGGTTACCTTGAGTAAGTCACTGATTCAGTTTGAAGTTTAAAGATTTTCTACAACAAATCTTCTCCATTTTATCCTAGAAGAAGATTGAAGAATCAGCTGACAAGATAGACTCATCAGATAAGAAGATATATCTGTTGAATGCTTATCTTTAAATACAATTGGATTTACAAGGTATTTTCTCAAAGCTCAAATCATCAGAAAGCAAGTAATCTGATTGCTAAAGAATAATTCTACGTGAGTATGGGATGTTTTCAAGAAACGGATTAGTCCACTCTTGACTTTCTCATGAAAAACTCATTGGGAATTATCTTTAGTAAGTAAAGATATATTGCTGGCTAATGAAGTTTATTCATCAGAACGTCAGATTGAAGACTGCAGAAAAAGGGCAAGTTCAGAGAAATGTTCAAATCTTGAAGAAATGACTTCTCTAATTCAAGGCATTTGAAAGATGCTTTCTCTGAAGAGTTTCAAAGAATTCTGCAGAGGTTTCAAGAAAGGCAATTCATTAACTCATCTGGATTATGATGACAGATAAATTCTGAAGATCTCATTAGAAGTAGCATGGACAATTAAGTTTTCTTAACTTGAGATGTTATCTCAGTTGAACAAACTGAAATTTGTCAGATGCTATCAGGCATTTTTTTCGGAGAATTCATGATGAATGCTTTGAGAAATTGAGATCGCTTGGAAAGATACAATGACAGAAGTCATTCTGTCTAATGTAAAAGGGATTTAAGTCTCTGGTGTTATTCAATTTGAATAAGTCAATAGACATTCCTTTTCAAAAGCAGATGTTCTGTCAAAGCTTGTTGAACTAGCTCTAGTCATGTTAGCTCAGCATTGTAAGAACATATTGGTCAGTCAGACTGTGTCTTTTGATGCATCTGAGTTTGATGGTAATTGTATCTAGACTGGATCTGTATTTGTTTCAAGCAAACAAATTCAGAAGATGAAGCCTGATGGAATCTAGATGCTCTCTTCTCATGAAGATCAGAATATCTGTGCTCTGAAGATGTCCTTCAGAAATTAGATGGATGATGTGTTGATGAAGATCCTGCAGAACGCAACCAGAGGATATGAGACAAGTTCAAGAAGATTTATTCAGAAGATCCTACTTCAGATGCTATTACTGGTTTGTCTCACAAGATTCTGAAGAATCAGAGGCAAACACTGTTCCATCTAAAGAATCAGAAGCTACCCCAGATGCCACTCCATTAGATGCTTCTGAAGAACCAACACTGAGAGGATCCTCCAGAATCAAATCTTCTCTTCCAGAGGAGACGTTTATTGGTAAGAAGGATGATCCCAGAAGAACACGATTCTCTCTCAATCCTCAAGGCTAGTCAGCATGAAGGTTTTTACTACACAGAGACATATGCTTCTGTGACAAGGAGTTTGCTAAGTGTATGCAGGCAGAAGCTGAAATAAGCACTCCGAGAAAAGAAGAGAAAACCTTGTCAAAGAAACCTCCTCTGCTGTACTTGATCTTGAGTTGATGACTTTGAGCGAAGAGCGTAAAGATTCAGAAACTTCAGAAGACTCAGAAGCAAAGCTACAGAAGATTATGATCGTTTGATGAGAAGCAACTCTATAGAAGACTCTGAGCGCACTTATCTCAAATGCTACAACTATAGAGGCTCTGAGAATCAGATTATGCATGGCTCTGAATCGTCAGCAACAAAGCTTACATCTGGATAACAAGGACATCTAAATAACGAATATCTGCTCTGATCTGAAGCGTTCCTCTGGATGAACAGTTTTCTAAAACATTCGCTAGAGCTAAGCTGCATAGATCTGAAGCTTACTCTGGAACTTCATCAAAAGATCTGAAGATTACTCTGATAAGGGGAGAAATAGAACTTCATCGGAGGATCTGATGCAAGGAAACATTTCCATAATTGTTCACTCAAGAGATGTTGATCAAGTTAAGTTGAGTTGCAACTTCACAGACAGAAGAATCTATTATGGAAATCAATGAAATCTAGTATCTGAACCATATCAGTATCAAACCCTCTGAAGAAACACTTCTGGGCTTGATGTCATTGATTGAGCTATCATCTGTTGATGAAAATCTTCTGGGCAAAGACTGAATGTCTAAGGTAGAGAATATCTCCGGAAGATAAAGCAGAAGTATCTAAAGTTCTAGTTCTTCAAAATCAAGTACAGATATTGAAGAAAGAACAAACTTCAAAAGAAATGTATGTATTCATGAAGAATGAAAGCATTCCCTACAGTAGTCAGAATGATTACTCAGAACCGAATGAAATTAGTATCTATCATGATGCATATTGTTTCTGGAAGTCCAAATTGGTATCAAGGACTCAAAATTAAAGCACTAAGATTCAAGTCATGATTGATTTAATAACAAGCTTGAAATCAGAAACCAAAGATGGGTTAGCAGAAGAAGTCACCATCAGATGATTTGATGCTGGTTGATAAAGAGCAAGATTGTCATTCAAATAGATGCTTGAAATACATCTTGATTTGATGATAGTTTGTGATGAACAAGTGTGTCTATTCAAGGGATAAATTCTTATGATGCAAGAACTGTCTGGAAGAAGATAAAGACCAAAGATGGATGATCAGAAGATGAAGACCAAAGGAAGAATCTGGAATTCATAACTATTGTTCAAGATGATACAAACATTTGAGGATATATGTTTCTATTCAAAAGAAAGGAAGCTAAAGAAGTCATTTTGATTCAAAAGGAGAATGTAGCCGAAAGAAGATTAATTTGTCAGAGAGTATGTCAGATAAGTCCCTCATGCTTTCAACGTACATTCTGGGAAAAAGAAAAGGTTAGTAAAAAGGTAGATCAGAAGCAGTACAGAGGTATGATTTGCTCTCTTCTGTATTTTACTGTGTCTATGCCTAACATTCTTTTCAGAGAATATTTTTGTGCATGATTCCAATCAGATCCTAGAGAATCTCACTTAACAGTTGTTAAGAGAATTATGAGGTATATGAAAGGTACTACTAATGTGAGTCTGTGTTTCAGAAAATCAGATAAATATTATTTAGTAGGTTCTGTGATACTGATTGTGCCAAAAATAGAGTTAAATGCAAAAGTATCTCTATATAACATTTTCTACTACAGAAGAAAAATATGCTGTTGCTGTTAGTTATAGATTCAAATGCTCTGGATAAAGAATCAGCTGGAGAACTATCATATGCAAAATACTGAAGAATCAGAACGCATTCTTCACACATTATCTTCTATTGGTGTCAAAGATGCTCTTCTAAAGATCTGAGTAAATATGAAGTCGTAGATCATCTAAAGATTTGGATTATCTAGAGATCTAGATTAAAGATTCAACTAGAAGAAGTTTTGTCAAATCAAACTCTGATACTTCTGAAGTATAGTGTTTTGATGTTGAAGAAACAAGATGAAGAAAGATAAAAGTCAGAATGGAAAGCACTCAGAGAAAGAATAACTCTGAAGATCTCAGAATCTCAAAGATATATGAGCTTTTTGAAAAGTGAAAGTCTTAATTCTGAAAGCTCCTCTCCATTTGCATCTGCTCCATTAAAAGAGAATATGGTTTCAGCAAATTCCTACACCACCTTCATTTGGTATCAGACACACCTCTGAGCACTATTCATTTCTCTGAAAGTGGTTAAACTTTGAATCTGAATGCTTTTCAAAGTCATTAGAAGCTGAAGTTCAACTGGTTAAGGAAAGAGAAGACAAGCTAGAAAGGATCAGAAACTTCAAACTTTGTACTGAGAAGCAAAAAGAAGCTGAAGAAAGAGCTGCTGAAGAAGCGATAATTTTAGCATAGGAAGATTCCAGAAAAGAAACTGTTAGATTGACACAAGAAGCTGAAGATGCTGAGAAGGCTAAGCAAGTTGCTGTAGTTGGTTCTTCTTCTGAAACTACTCTTGTACATTGAGAACGTGACGTTAGTGAGATTCAAGAAGATCAACAAGCTGTGAAAAAAGAACAACAAGTTTTCAAAGAAAGCTTTGCTAAACAGAAACTTGTCAACAACTCTCTTCTGTGCATGCTTCAACAAATTCTGGAAAAGATGTCAACCTATAAGAAGTAGGAAATCAGGTTTTATTTCTTGACTCTATTAATTTATTTTCTGATATAAAAGAGGGAGAAATAGAATATATTTTAAATCTTATATTTAATGAAAACTCACCTTTTTTGATGATGTCAAAAAGGGGGAGAAATAGAATATGATTTTGATATAATCTGAAGAAATAGAATATAATCTGATATAATCTAAAGAGAATGCAAAACATCAACTCTGATATAAACTGCGTTTATTACTAACTGTATGTTTGGTGTTTTACCGAGGAACTCTGAACAAGTTCACTAGACATTCTAAAGACAGGTCAAATGAAAGAACTCTGAGTTCAAATGAACTGGTTGTTCATATAATCGAAGTTATACACTTCGTGAACATATGTTCAGAATCAGATGGACCCAATACTGTTCAAGAGAAAGTTAAAGTCATCCTGATTTTGGTATCATAATGTTCATAAGATGTAAACTGTCTGTGAATATTATAATTAGAGCATAAGAATAAGAAATCTTCATAGAAGCAAGAATTGGGTTCAGACTCAGAATCAAGAATTAAATATCAGATTCAGTATTAAACTAATTGGTATCAGACTCATAATCAATTAGCTTCAAGAGACTCAGAATCAAGAACTAGTATCAGATTCAGGGGGAGTACTGAAGATCTAAATATCTGACCTATTGTAGCCAGAGGGAGTTCACCCAGAAAGGTTCACAAGTCAGAATGTTTGATTTTTCACCCAGTCTGAAACTCAGGGGGAATTCACTCAGAAAGATGTTCTGATAAACAGAAGCAAATGCTTTAGAAGGCTCTTAAGGTATATAGCTCTGATACGATGTTTAGAGAAAAAAAGTTCTAAAGATCTGAAGATGGAAGTTCTGCTGAACTAGTCCAGATGTTGAAGACTTATGCTCTTTGATATCATAGAGAAGTATTCCTTCTCTTGTATTCATTTTGTTTGATTAAATATTTTTTTGGTGAGTCTTGGGATCAAAGAAATTCTCTAAACAAGCATACAAGATTTTTTAAGGTTAACACATTCAGGGGGAGTTGTTGCTTGAAACTCTGAATATGTTAATGCTTGGTGATTACCCTGTATAAAATGTTCTATCAAAATACATGTTTTTATCATCATCAAATAGGGGGAGATTGTAAGAGCAAGATTTGTCTCTACAGGATTATATCTATGTTTTGATGATAACAATTAAGTATTTGTGAAAGAACCATTTTATGTTCTAATGTTTGTTATATGCAGATCATGATAATTAAATATATAAGTTTAAACAAACAACATCAACGTGTGCAGCTAACACAATATGAGAGTTACTATGTGTGACGTATCATAAAGCGCTTATGGGAGTAGCTAGTTTGCTTATGCATCTGATCACGATCAGAGAGATCCAAGGACGCTGGATATTGCAGTTGCAATGCTCCTGTGGATTCTGCTTTGAATAGTGCATTTGATCTGAAAGCAAACAAAGCATATTGAAGAAGCAAGTATGGCTCTGTATCTGATCACAATCAGAAAGATCCAAAGATGTTGTATATTGCAGTTGTAATGCTCTTGTGGATTCTTCTCTAAGAAGTGTATATGATTTGGAAGCTATCAACGCATCTGAGATATAGTCCTCTGAAGAACCAAGCTCTGAAGACTCTGATGACTTGAAGTTCTGAAGGCTGAAGGCTCTGAAGACCAAGTGCAGAAAGACTCTGAAGACTTAAGGGTTCTGAAGATTAAGACTCTGAAGACTCTGAAGATATAATCCTCTAAAGATCTACGTGCTGAAGACTCTGATGACTTGAAGCTCTGAAGGCTGAAGGCTCTGAAGACCAAGTGCAAAAAGACTCTGAAGACTAGATTCTGAAGATAAAGATTATATAGCTTCACCCAGATGAAGACGTGTTAATCAGATAAGTTGTTGCTATCAACTCTGATAAACAAGGTGCTGAAGTCAGACTCTGATGTTATTATGTTATCATACCAAAGTAGTTTATGGACTACTCATCTGATACATCATCAGAAGAACCAAAGCTAGAAGCTAATCTGTCCTAGCTGATAAATGATATATAAACATTACAAGAGAAGAACAAAGGAAGTGATCTACTACCCAACACGTGCTTATTCTATCCGTTGGGAAATGACCGTTGGAATTAGAGATGACATTTCTACCCTCACAAAGTTGCACTATAAAAGAAGATCACTTGATTCATTCAAAGGTTAGCTAGTCATCGAGAAAGAAAGCAAAGCTCATTACAAAGCAAGCCAGCTTGTTAAAAAGACAATGATGCTGACGAGTGAAGTTAGCGACATAGTTGATTAACAAGAAAAACTTTATGCTAAGAAGCCGCAGTGCTCACATAAGAAAGCTTTTAAGCAATATAGAAACTATTGTTCTAATAATCTCATAGAGATTTATCTTTAGATTAGTTTCTGTATTAGGAAGCAAGGAGATGTTGCTCAATACTTGCTATGTACTTTATTAGGAGTAATCTGCTTGACAAGAAGCACTCATGTAATCTCCGGCAATACAAATTCATTTTAGAATGAGTGGCTCCTCAAGTGATCTTGTGAAGATCAGAATACTTGAGATGACAAGTGAAAGTTGTCATTTATGGTAACTAATAGGAGATCTTAATTGATCCGATTCTATTAGGTGTCAATGAACGTTATATCCTAAGGGATCCCTGAACGCGTCATTGTCTATTTATTAGTCACCTACAGTTAGCTTGTGCAACTGTAATCAATTTGGTTATAGTGAATTAAGTCCTTGCTTGAGTGAGGCGAAATCACCTTGGAAGGGTGGACTGGATTAGCTTGAGAGTTGCTCAAGTGAACCAGGATATATCATGTGTTCTTTACTTGTGTTATGCTTTATTATATATGCTTCCGCAATGCATCTTAAAGAACTCTATAGAAAGCAACTAGCGAAGAAACCAAGAAAAAGTTTTAATGGAGTAAATATCCAATTCAAACCCCCCCTTTCTTGTGTATTTCTCACACCTTCAGCTTTTTCCTCCTATGTTGAGTCTTGTCAGAACCTCTCTCAAGATATTATAATATCTTTGTGTATACATTGGTTGTAACCATTTACCCTAATTGAAATCTTTGCTTGATATTGTCATATGCTTGCATTCTCTTGGTTGTAACCATACCTCTTATATATTCATCATGTTTGAATGTTTATACTTTGTTAAGTTATTTCCCCAAGTGGTGGAACTCTTTAGTTCTCATCCAGTTGCCTCATCTTTTCCCCTTCCAAAGGAAAGTCTCTCTATTGACCCTTGGGTGATAGACAACTCATTACTCCCCTCTGACTTTGTTAAGTCACTTTGAACCCTAACTTAGTTAAGTTAGAACCTACATCCACTAGACTTTGCTTTAAGTCTAAAAGACACCCCTTGTTAGGAAGATCCTCAACTAGAACCTTAAGATAGAGTTTTTTTAACTCTGTAAGAATCATGGTGATGATTGCTTACCTTTCCCCTTGGCTTTTGTTAAAGTCATTCCTTAGTCGCCAGTCCGAACTACGGACGCTCTGATTTCTCATTGGTTATTGGGAATACGTAGGCACAAGATGCTATATCTTGACGAGCACACCCCTAACATTGTCTTTCAATTATAACTTTAAGATAGAGTTTGTTAACTCTATGTAAGAATCATTTTCATGATTACTTACTCCCCTCTTGGCTTTTGTAAAAGTCAGTTTCCTTTGAGTGTTCAACTTAGAATAGAGAGTTTTGTTAAACTCTACCTAAGCATTGTTATGTTTGTCCCCCTAGAGTCTTGACCATAGTCAAGTACTTTTTAAATCCTCAGTGAGGCGAACTATGGTTGCTCTGATTCTATCCTAGTCAGGATACTTAGGCAGAGGATGCAATATCTTTGCGAGCAAACTTAAAAACATAACTTTAGGTATTTACCTACAACTTTACCCTCTACCCAATCCCAAACCATAGCAACATTTAGAAAATATAGCATGCAAACATACAAAAGGTTCCTGTAGAGTACTATAGATGTTTAGGATGCGAAATACCTACCCCAGGCATAACCAACCCCGATCCCTGAATCTCTTAGCATTGTTGTTACATCGCGCAAAAGGTCTTTCTTTCTTTAACCTTTCCTTTGGATAAATTAAAGTCCGATTGTGAATTTTAAGAATTAAGATTCAAGTTAATCAATAGCTTGGTATCATGATTCTCACCGCAACAGAAGTTGCGACTTCATTGGGGGAATTACTTAAGTTTGAGGGTTTAGCCTATTTTGTGTGATTGCATGCTATATTTGTAAATATTTGCTTAAATGTATATTTGTAAATATATTTGTTTGTATGTTATGAATATTGGGTGCTTTGAGTGGTGAGATATATCCTAACCCGGATTTGAGTGATACATGAGATAGGATTGTGATATGATCAATAGTTAGGCTATTGGGAGTAGTCCTAATATGTCTAACATATGATGTAATCACGCTCATTGGAGACTCTTTGGGATAGTTAGTAATGCATGAGTATTCGTGTATTCGCTAATTGTTTCAATATGAGTCTGCGAAGCTGAGGACTTTTAGTAACACTTTTACCCCACTTGGCCTTTTCAGGACGTAGCGCAGAAACTGTTAGGGAGTAGTCCCTCAATAGTTGTCACGTAATGCTACACTCAGACGAGTTTATCTTGAGAATATTGTTGACTCACGTGAGTAGTCGTGTTAGTTGGCAATATCCGAAGGATTTACTATGACTATGGGAACTTTGATAGAGCCCGTTCGGAAGGTACAAAACAACTCATAGTACAAATCCTTGGGGAGGGGTAGACCTTTGACTCCATGCTTTAACCTTGAGGCTAGGGTGCCTTTGTGTGTGCATATGCATTGTATTTGTGAATACTTGCTTTTGTGTGGTGTGTGCATCATCTCATCATCTCATCATAAGCATTTCACATTGCAACTAGTTTTGTAAAACTCAGTTGATCTCTTTATGCAAAATCCTAGACATATCATGGATATTGGAACAAGAAACACCAAGAGATACATTTTCAAGAAGCCCGATACCTCCGAGTTGAGAAAGCTAGGAACTATGGTATCAGAGGACTTTGGAAAGAGATATGGAAAAATCCTAAGGCTAGTCAGGATAGGAATGGAAGAAGGGATCCTCATTACTTTGGTTAAATTCTATGATCCATTGTACCATTGCTTCACTTTTCTCGAATATCAGTTGATGCCGACTTTGGAGGAGTACGCCTACTACATGGGAGTTCCTGTGAAGGACCAGAAGCCTTATAGTGGATTGGAAAAATTACCTTCACTGAAAGAAATTGCATATGCTATTCACCTTGAAACTTTTGAAATTAAAGCCCACCGTGCAACCAAAAAAGGAGTAACAAGTTTTCATTCAGATTTCTTAGTCAAGAAAGCTGCCTATCTTGCCAAAGAGGGGAGTATGGATGCATTAGAAGCAGTACTAGCTCTGGACTAGTGTTGTTTCCCGAGGTAGAGGAATTTGTCAATTTCCCTTCCATTATCATATTTCTAAGCGGCAACCATGTGCCTACATTGTTAGGAGATGTGTATCATTCAATTCATCATCGGACACTTCAAGGAAAATGAGCTTTCTTCTGTTGTGCACCTCTGTTATACAAGTGGTTTGTCAATTATTTGCCAAAAATCGACGCTTTCAAGGAGAATCCCAATGGATGGAGATGGTCTTAAAGGATAATCTCTTTAACACAAGCTGATATTTATTAGTACAATCCTGCATATGACCGAGGAGTTTACTTTGATCATTGTGGAAGTTTCCCAAATATACCACTTATTAGAGTATGAGGAGGAATCAATTACAATCCAGCCTTAGCTCGACGACAGTTTGGTTTTCTGATGAAAGACAAACCCAACAATTTGCTCTTATCCGATTTCTTTTATCTCAACACAGAGGTAGCAGAAAATGTGAGAAACAATACCATTGATGCTTGGGAGAACATCCAGAAAAAGACGAAAGAAGATCTAGGGAAAATAAATTGCATAGCCTTAGAATCATTCACTCAACGGGTCCAGTCTAGAGCAAAAGATTTGAAGATGTTGTATCTCTCAGAAAAGAACACGCAGATTGTCATCGCGTCGTCATCCGCTACCATTCCCATTGAGAAGATGGAAAAGTACCAAGAACTACTTACAAAAGCGCAACTTGAGAGAGAAACTTGGGAAGGAAAGCATCATTCGCTTTCTTCCGAAGCAAAAAGACTCGTTCGAGAGGTGCAAGAAAAAGACGAGTTGATAGATTGGCTCGAACAGCGAGTAATTGATGGGGAAACAACAAAGGAGAATTAATTTTTCTCTAGTATCAAGCCCACGCAAAGCAATCATGAATACTCCAATATCCCTCCTACCTCAGGAGCTTGGAAAGGGATAATGGATAAATTGGTAATGGAGAATGAAATCTTGAAGAAGTTGAAGAGGCCTCATGTTTGAAGACATTAGTTTAGGTTGTGAAACCTAGTCTCTTGATGTAATTTAAACTTCTTGTATTGTATCTCAAAAAGTTATAACTTTTACCAATAATGAATGAAATGAGGGTTTGAATTGATCTTCTGAGTTTTTTAAAACCAGTCGCATTTGCATTGCATTTTTGTATTTTACTAACCATTCAAGTGTCGCTACGCGAAAAATGACACAGAGTCGCCACCGAATTTTATTTATCCCACGGGGGGAAAGGGAAATAGCGATAAAACCTTTGGGAAAAGAGCGTGGTCATCGCAACCAAGTCTTAGGGTTCGGGAGTCGGTTATGCGAGGGGAAGGTGTTAGCACCCCCTCGCATCCATCGTACTCGATGGGAACCTCCTAGGTTATTTCGCGTGAGTGGGTGTTTTATTCTAAAAGTTTGCTTGTTTAAGGAAGAGAGGGGTTGGTTTATTTATTTTAATGCTCGCCAAGGATTGTGGCCCTTGTGCCTACGTATCCTCACTTAAAAGAAGTGAAGAATCAGAGCTCCGTAGTTTGGAGGCTTGTGAAATAGTTGTTTGTTGGTTGATTTTATACCTTGAAAAAGGGGTTTTTGGATTGATGCCCTAAGGCGAAAATAGGTTTGATGAGTTTATGTTATTTTTAAGTTTCTTAAGAGAAATTGTTCTTGATTAGGATTATACACAAAAGACTTTGGATAGAAATGGATGTTTCGAATAACCAAGTCGAGCACCTTGTATCCAAAACATTCAGAACGAGTGTAGGAGAACTCCATTCTCATTCGTTTTCCACCACTTTAAAGTTCGTGGTGCATGATTCTAATCGTTTATGTTATTGTGTTTTGGATTTTTATGAGAAAAGAGAACCACTTGACGTTGGATCAAGATTTATTGTTTGTAAAAGTATTTGAGGTGATACGAACAAGGTCGGTGGCGGACGCACAAGGCGGCCGACTTACAAGGGTTGAAAATGGCTCGATAAAATCGAGAGTTTGTTTTTTTTTTTTTAAAAAGGTTTTTTGGAATCAAAGGCCAACAAGGACCACAACAACATTCACATACGAAAAACATACAAACATATCGGGTTAGTCGCATAAAAAAAATCGAGACATGCAATAAAAACGGGCGAACTCCTTGAGAAAAATTTTTTGGAGGTAAAATATCGAAAAAAAAGTAGCAAAACAGTGGTGTAACACGGGTGGCCGTGTTGTGTGACACGAACCGTGTCATAGGGTGCATGCAATGTGGGTTTTGGAGCGTGACAGAGGTGCAACACGGGTGGCCGTGTTGTGTGACACGGCCCGTGTTGTAAAGTCTGGGTAAAAAAATGATTTTTAGGGCAAACAGAGCTGCAACACGGGTGGTCGTGTTGTGTGACACGGCCCGTGTCATAGGGTGCATGCAATGTGGGTTTTGGAGCGTGACAGAGGTGCAACACGGGTGGCCGTGTTGTGTGACACGGCCCGTGTTGTAAAGTCTGGGTTAAAAAATGATTTTTAGGGCAAACAGAGCTGCAACACGGGTGGCCGTGTTGTGTGACACGGCCCGTGTTGTGAGGCCAGGGGTTTTTGGACGTTGAAATCTCAAACAGAGGGGCAACACGGGTGGCCGTGTTGTGTGACACGACCCATGTTGCGTGACACGGGTGGCCGTGTTGTGTGACACGGCCCGTGTCAGGCTACCAGAGTGAAAAAACCTAACTTTTCTATGTTTTTCTTTCGTTTTTGTAGTTTCTTAAGAACGATTCCTTGGTCCCTTTGGATCCTTACATGATACATACAATACAACAACACATAAAAGAGTAAACAAAATGAGTATGAGAGCAAAGAAATAAAAAGAGAAAAGTTTGAGGAAATGGATACCCAAGAGTTTCTTCTTCTTGCAAGTCCTTCTTGGTTTTGCTTTACTACCCACTCTATGTTGTGAAGGTTCTGCTCTTTAGTGGTTCTCTTGGTTCTATCTCACCCTCTCTTTTTTAGTTTGCAAAGCTTCCTATTTTTTCTGGTTTTTTAGGGTATTGTTTGCTCTCTCTATTTTCTGGTTTTGCAAGTGTGTAGAATGGATGAATGTGTAGTGAATGAATGTTTTATCTCTTCTTTACAGCCCCCCCTCTTATCTCTCCACTCTAGGGTTTTCACTCCTTCCCACACTTCAGATTTTTCATGGGGCAATGTTTCTTACCACCTTTCCTTATGTCACTCTCTTTCTTTCCATTTCCATGCAAGGTGCTATGCTGCATTTTCTGCACTACTTTCCTATGCTATTTTTCTGCAGCACCTTGTGCCTTGCACCCATTTTGTTGGCTTGTGCTTGGACAGCTCCTCTTGGTCAATGCTACCAATTCTTGACAGCATTTTGAAAATTCTGATGTGTAGAAGCATTGTCACATGTTATGCCTTTGGTCTTGTGACATATAGATTTTGTGACATGAGGAAATTTGTCACTTTTGCATGGGACTATTTTGCTTATGATTAACATGCATAATCTTGGTCTTAAAACAATCCAATGTTGATTTAATCCTTACATATTTCTTGGATGTTTGTAAGCATAAGGTGGACTGGGTGTGGCATGAATTTGATTAGAAGCTTGAATGAAGATTAGAAATAAATTCTAATCATTACTTAGAGTTGGATATATTGTAACAAATGACATTCTTGTAATGTCATAAAGTTTCTCTTGGTAATATTCTTGCCTCTAATCTTGAATGATGGATTTCCCTAGAACCATTATGCTTGAAATGGATGAAGTCTCGAATTATGGACTTGCATATCCTAACATTTTGTCAAGTAACTTCTCTTTGAAGAAATCTACAAGAATAGACTTTCCAATTTAGATCAAACTTTAGATGATGAACCTTTTCTTCCATGTAGTCCAAGATAGACAAGTTATCTCATTTGAAAATGGAAAATGACAAATCGACCCAATCCGTACCCACGTGCCCGATATGCAATAAAATGATGTATGATATGGCGAATGTAAGGTATAAAGGCTAAAGGCGAAAATGAGGGTGTGACATCAAGGAAATTCAATTTTTTCTTTGCAGAAATCAACATGGTACGACGAAGTGGACTCCCGTTTCTAGATGTGAAGTTGGACAACCTCAAGATCTTGGCAGGCCTTGTTAGGAATCCCGCCGCATTCACTGTAAAGTATGGAGATCTTCTGCCATTACTTAACACTCAAATTGATGGGAACATGCTGCAGGCGCTCATTGAGTTTCACAGTCCAATATCATTGCTTCTGACCATAGAAGAGTATTTGGATTACCTGAAGCTTCCTCTAACTATCAAGGCTTATTATTGGAAACCGAGAAGAAGAGACCTTGCCAAAGCATTTCACCTCAGGCTAGATGAATTATCTGCTGATTTGGTAGCCATAAGTGGTTTCTGTGGAATGGAGGCGAGGCCATTTATGGAAATGGCTGAATTTCACTGTGAAAATAGAAATTTGGGTATCTTCGAGGAAATCTTGGAATTCTTGATATATGGCCTGTATCTCTTTCCATGCCGTAATGAGTTCATCAGTGAGGAGGATATTCGGCTCTTCATCATCAAAAATCCTGTGAATACATTGTTAGCATACACCTATGTTGTCATCCACCGCCATACTTTGTATGATCTCGGACAATTCTCATGTTGTACCGTTTTGCTTAGCAGGTGGTTCACTTCTCACTTACCCAAGACTCACGTTCTGTGGAACCTCTATAGCAAGAACGCATGGATCGCAAAGTTAATCACTCTCAAGCACTATGATGCCAATTGGTATGATCCCAAGATCAGTGGTATAGCCATGATCCATAGCTGTGGGGACTTCCCTAACATACCTCTCATAGGTACAAGAGGATTTATTAGCTATAACCCGATTCTCGCTCGACGCCAACATGGGTATACAACCGGGCCAGAGCCATAGCTAGAGATGCTAAAAGCCTGTTTTTGTGAAAAAGGTAGCAATGAAGAACTTGAAACTCGAGCTAGCTTTTCTTGGGGGAATCCTCACATACAAGGGATGACTGCAAAAGAGAACATAAGCTGTCTGAATACTAGAGCGTATCTACTTTGGTCAAAGGAGATAGCTTTATCAATGTTTTACACTCGTGACTAAGAGGTCACAATGGAGCCCAAAGCTCCTATGCTTAGGGAAGAAATGAGATATGCTTTAATCAAAACTCATCGTGATAATGAAGACTTATGGGAGATTATTCGTCATAATCAAGCTCAAACCAAGTCTCAAGAAGGAGACGGATCATCTAGTTAGATTGATTGATGCTTCACCATTTCCTGGTTTTCCTAAAAAGGATTGTAATCCTATGTTGCATTTAATTTTGTTGAATTTACTTTTTGTTGTAAGAAAGGTCTTGCTTTTTAGCAAGATCCATCTATTGTAATAGATCTTGATTTATCAATGAAAAGTTGCTTTTTAAAGCACGTTGTTACGCGTGTTCCTAATTTTGTTTGTGAACAAAATTTGCTTTTTCCTTGAATGGTTGGTTTTTGCATTTGTATATCATTCTACATTGGTCTTGCATTGGGTTCCACAACTCATCTGTTGTTCTTGTCCGCCAGAAAGGGGAGAGTCACGCTGAGTTCTCACGGATACAACACCCGAGCTCAAGCTCAAAGAAGGATGGCAGACAATGATCAGAGGATTGACCAGATAGATAATGACATAGAGGGGATTAAGGACAATGTCAGTCAGATCATGGAGGTTCTTAATGTTATTAAAGCGAAGATGGACACACAAGTTACAGTGGTTTCCGAAGTAACTATAGCAGCAACAAACCTTCCAACCGCTCCAGCTATGACAACTGAATTCCCATTTGGCATGTCCAAGGATTTCCTACCACCAATCAATAACCCTCAGCCGTCCAGCTTCCAACCATAAGTTGATCCAATGGCGAAGAATCCTATCTTCACTCAGGCGGGAGGACCAACTCATGTCCGACCTGTTTTCAACCATCACCCGCCACTATTCGAGATACCCAACGGTTCCGAAGTTGAAGACGAGAAGCATGAAAAGCTAAGGGTAGAGATGGATATTATGGCTAAAAGAACGCGAGCTATTGAGGGGAGTAATATCTTTGGATCCGACGCCAAAGACATGTGTTTGGTATCAGGACTGATATTCCCACCAAAGTTCAAAATGCCTATGTTTGACAAATATGAGGGTACTACTTGTCCCAAGGTGCACCTGATCATGTATTGCAGGCGGATGGCTCCGCATTTCGAGAATGACAAACTGTTGGTGCATTGCTTCCAAGACAGCCTCAAAGGGGAATCAGCCAAATGATACTTAAGCTTGGATCAGGAAAAAATCTATGGTTTCCAAGACTTATCAGATGCTTTCATCCAGCAGTACAAATACAATATGGATCTGGCTCCAGATTGTCGTCATCTTCTCAGTATGACGCAGAAAAGCACCGAATCTTATAAGGAGTATGCGCAATGATGACGCAGAACTGCAGCTCAAGTAGAGCCACCCCTCACAAAAAAAGAACTGGCAGACTGGTTTGTAGACATAGTCAGGCCGGAGTTCTACGAAAGGTTAATCAGCAGTGTCACCACGAATTTCTCAGACATCGTCGCTGTAGGAGTAAAGGTCGAAGCAGGGCTGAAAAATGGTAAAGTAACAACTTCAACTATTAATTCTAGCGCCAGTGCTACCAAAAAGCCGACTAGTAAAATTCCACAAGAAGAAGGAGGGAGAAGTAAGTGCCGTAACACATGGAGGAAGGACACATAATTCAAAGAATTAATGACAATAATACCATCAACCATCCTATGTAGCAACAGCGACGCCTGTTTTTCAACAACAGACTCATCAGGGTCCTTAACAAGGGGCACCCAATCATCATCAGCAGTACCACCAGTAAGGGCAGCAGCCTCCGGCTCAAGCTCCAAGGACTAATTACCAAAGTAATAGGCCAAAGATACAGCCCATCCCTATGAGCTACACTGATCTGTTCTCTATGATGATAGAAAGAGGACTAGTCAAAACAAGAAAGTTAGGTGCTCCGCCTAACCCTCTGCCATTCTATTACAACGTCAATGCGCATTCACGACTTGAAAGGATGCTTCACGCTCCAACACATTGTTCGAGAGTTGATTGAAAAGAAGATTCTGTTCTTCAAAGATAATCACCCAAATGTGAAGGATAACCCTCTACCAAACCATGATGGAGTAAATGCTATCACTGAAGAAGGGGATATCTGAAACAAAGACCGTTACGACTATTGATGAAATCAAAGTGCCATTGGTAGAATTGCACAAAAGGCTCGCTCAAGCCTGGATGCTCAAAACTTCTCACAAGAACTGTGAACAATGTATGCTAAATCCACAAGGTTGTGACCTTGTACAAAAAGATATTCGAGCATTACTTGATCAAGGAATGCTAGAAATTGCCAGCAGGAAGAAAAAGGAAGACATAGCGGTAATTGAACTGGTATTCAATATACCCGAAGAACCCAGCAAGAGGGCCATCTTTAGAAATGACAACAACAATACAACAAGGAACAAAAACGTCCGGCCAGTGTTCCATGATGATGTGGCACCCAGATTTGGGAGAGATCAAATCACAGAGGCTGCTATCTCTGAAGAGACTCTTGCATCTGATAAGCCTTCTGATATGGATTTAGAGACAGCATCTGTTTCAGTGGTCATTCCAGAATCAACAGTTTTGAAGAAATACTCTAAAGAAGTGAAAGTCTTTGAAGATGTGAAAGAAAATCTTGCTCAGCAAGAGGCTGCAACAAGTGAAATTAAGGCTTGGATGGTTAATCAAGAGAAGACAACAGAAGAAATTAAGGACCGGATGGCTAAGTGTTGCACCCCAAATTTTGACCCCTTAGATCATCATCATCATTTTAGGATCATATTCATTTGATTAACTAACCTTAACCCATTTCAAGTTTATCTTTGTCAAGATGCAGATGAATCAGGGTTCCGTACCGTCGAAATCGAGGCTTCGATGGTTTGATCAATCAATGTTTTGGATTGATTCAACTTCAAACAAGATCAAGGATACTACATTGGGTCAAGAATGAAATCAAATTGAGGTGGTCACCCAAGAATTGAGAACAGTGCAGTTCAAGATACCCGATTAGGGTTTTCGACTAAGAAAAGTCAACTGTAGTTTGACTTTTGATTTAAGGAGTGTTTCAATGGTGGGATCATGGTCCACTAAGTTCCTATGGCTTATTAAATTCTATCCAAAGAGTTTCAAGTCCTCAGAATACCCGGAACCCCAACAGTCGACTCGGTGGTCACCGATTGATCGAACGGTTGACCGAAAAGTCAAATCTTCAACAATAAGGAATTTGACTTCAAGATGTGAATAAAAAATGTTCCTTATGTCATATTACACCTTCCCATAAAATTTCATGACCATTGGATCAAGGGTTAAGAAGTAATTGCAAAAATCGGGAATTAGGGTTTTGAAAGGGGCAAGACCATAACTCCTCAACCACACATCCAAATGAAGTGGTTAAAAGCTCATGGGAAAGCTCTTGGCAAGTCCTACAAAAGCCTCAAAGTTTTCCATGATCAAAAAATGCATATATTTGGATATATGACAAAATTCATTTCAAGAAGGGAAATAACTTAAGAAAATTCTAAGTTATTTAGCCTTTTAAGTGATTTTTTCAACAACTTTGAAGGGTTTTTCAACCTAGTTCCATCTAGAATTTGGAAATCTCAAAAACATGAAAGTTATAGATCTACTTGAGGGCTTTCTAAATTGTGGTAGAACTCCTCAATAGCACTTGTGAGCAGAAAGTTATGGGTCATGCAAGTTAGGGCTGCCACACTTGAGATCACCAATCCAACACTTTTCAAAATTCAGAATTCATCAACTTGGGCTACCCTCAACCATTGGGTCTTGTTCCTTTCTGATGTTATGAGGGTTGGATGATGCAAACACCAGAAAAAATGAAGAATTGGAGAGTTTGTTCAACTTGGAGCAAGTGGACATTATAATATTCATTAAAAAGCCATGAAAGAGAAACTTTTCAAAGCAAATTGGGCAGCTGCAGTCCCCTACCTTCCTAGCCATCCCATCCTTCCCATCTCAATTGATTTTGGCTCAGCATTTTTCCATGGAGCTGATATGTGAGAGCTGTCACAAAGATCTTGGCAAGATTCACTCAAACTTCACAATCTCCCTCCAAAAATGGTAAAATCCAAATCTGCCCTCATGTTCATTTTCACTATAAATAGAGGCACTCTCTATGATGTTAGACACACCAGAGCACACTTAGAAACCAAGAGAAACAATATCTCTCAACTCTCCACCATTCTCTTAAAAATCTCATTTTTCAAAAACTTCATGTTTCACTAAAAAACTGTCTTGAGCAAAACTCTGCTCAAACTCAGTTCTACCATTTCCAAGCCACTCAAAACCATTTACACAATCCATAAACATTGTGTAGAAGGTGTCCATACACTCAAACCACCTAAAAACATCATTTTCCTAAAAGTCAACCTTCACACCTTAGTATGTTGACTTTCATGCACTTTGGAAGCCAAATCCTTACTTGAGGCATTTCCCACCATTCCAACACTCCCAACACCTCATATATATCATACCTCAACTGTCCAAACTCTAAAAAACCAGCTGGAAACTTCACAACTCCAACTGTCTTGAAAGATAGCTTGTTGCTTCAAGAGGAAGAAAGCTCTAAATCCTTGCCAAAGAAGAAGGTCTCTGGGTTTCTTAGCTTCTTAGCTTGCTCAAGATTTGTCTACAAGAGGTATGTGATATTAAATCTCTTTATTGTTCATACATTATCATGTTTTGCAAATTTGAAGTAATTTTGGTGAAATGTAGTATTTGCTGTCCCATAAGGGTTCTTTGTCAAGAACTTAGGTTTTGTGGTCATGATATTTACTTTTGTTAAGGTATTTCATTCATAAATGATATGTTGATGATATGTCACCAATATTGAGCTGTGATATTGTGTATAACTTATTTTTGAAGATTTTTGTCTATATGGTAGTTTTAAGGATCCAAACATTGAAATGTTAGTGTGCTTGCCCTATATTTGTCAATCTTAGTGTATTGTTGATATTTGGATAGCTTGTAAGTTGTTTCATGAGATCCCCCTGCCCTAGATCAGGTTTGAATCTAATGTGGCTCTTGTTTTCACACTTATGTTATTTTTATGTCCTTTTGCTTTATCATTACCATGAGTTTGGTGTTAAGAGGCTTGTGCTTGCCATGTTGTGTTTTAAGTGTTCAAAACTGTTGATTTGTGTTTATATGATCTGGTTTGTCCATTTGTGCTTGTTAAAATGATGAAAACATGAGATTTGTTCATCGAGGCTTGTTATGAGATTTCATGAGTTTTGTTGTCAAAAAGTTCTGAACCAATATGTCATTTCCTGTGGTGAGCAGTTTACGTATGATCTTTGTATGTGGAAACATCATCTAACTTGCTTTGAGGTTGTATGTGGTATGTGTATGTCCTAACTGCCTTGCTTTCTTAAAAACAACTTATCACTTCCAAACTGCATTTCAAAACCTCATTGATACTACCAACTACCATTTTCTGTTCCAATTGATCTTTGCTTTATCTAGGTGCATAGAATCAATGTCTTACATGTTTGAAACTTGTATGTGGTGCCAAATCTTCCCAACTATCATGAACTTGTTTGTTGCCTACATGAGTTGATCTTTTGCATTTCTTGAGTTTCACAATGCCATATTTTGTTTGGTAATGATTTGATCCATTTCTTGAGCATAATCTCATCTATTAGCATATTTATGGTATGTGTATGGCATTTGTTTCATCATAAAACTCATTGCTTGCCAAAATGCCTTGCTGTCCTAAGTTTGTGCCAAGACAGTTTTGCTTTTCTTACCATTAACATGTCAAGTTTCAATTCTGTTTGCATATGCCTAATTTTTGAGTTGAAACTCATCCATTCTCAGGATTTTGATGTGTACATTTTGTTTGTTTGATCTATTCTTACCTGTTTCTTCATTTCACTTCCAAATTGCACTTTCAAACCAAAATCTGCCATGAATATACCAAGTTCTTTTCTGCTTGCAAAATGTTTGTTTTCTAAGTTGAAACCCCTTCATTGTTATATTTGTGGTGTGTATGTGCTATGTTTGTCAACATGAGACCATCTACTTTTGCTAGACCAGTTTGTAACCCAATTCTGCTGCCAAACAGTCTTGAAACCACAACTGCACACACTTCACTTTTTTCTGTTTGAATTGTTTTAGGTCAGCTCATTTAGCATTAGACCTCTAATAGCATTTAGGACTTGTATGTGTATGAATCAAACAACTTTGTGTATGATTTGCTTTTCTGTCATGACAACTTACTACCATGTTTGATACAATTACAGTTTGATAGCCATGTTTTTGTTATGTGCATTTCATGATCAACTTAAATGCTAGACTCATTCATAATCATGTTTGAGACTTGTGTGTGGTTTATTTTTGACTTCAATCTGTTCCAATCTTGTTTGGCTTTAAATTGTGCATTTTCATGCTTGAGTGAGTAGTTGATGTGTGATTTTCAATTCTATGTTGTTTGTGAGGAATTTTGAAGCATAGACACACTTTATATCATGATTTGGGTTTGTGAGATAGGCCTGTTCAAACTGTTTGCAGTTACTACATGACTTTGGATTTCGAAATTGCATTTCTTTCTATTTTCATTTTACTTGGCATGACAGTTGCATTTTGTGTCTTACCTTGGCATCATGATTGTGATCCTTTTGTTTTCTCATTGCATCCTAAATTGTTTTGGTTAAGGTTTTGGTTCTATTGTGATTTCAAATGAGTTCCATCCATGTTTGGCCCTTGTGTAAATTCTGGACAGCAACATCATTGCAATTTGATATGCCTTTCTTTGATTCAACATTATTTTGATTGGTATCATTTCTTGAACTTATTCATAATCATGATTACATCTTGTTCACATCAGCCATTACTCCTAATTGCATCACGTTGCATCTCAAAATGCCAATGTGTTGTCTTGACAGTTTGCTTCATTTTCATGTTATCATTTGCAATTCATGTTCCACTTTCTTTTATATTGGTTTATGCTTGAGTCCTAAATGTACAATACCTCTGTTATGACATATTTGACTTGTGTGCAAGGCCTTTTGATGTATATGAACTTAGAATTGGTGTGTTGTTTTCAAAATGCAACTCATTTGCCAATTATGCATCTTCAATCGTGTTTCAATTTGGAGACATCATTTCAAAATTGTGTTGATACTATCATAATCCTCATTAAAAAACAGTCATGTTTGACTAAAATTTCACAAAAAAAGATTAAGATTTGACCAAGTTTGGAATCTTCACGTTTTTGTTTGATTGGTTTGTTTTGTGGCCCAGAAATCCATCATGAGTAGCTTCATCTATTCATGGGGGTGGCTTTATACTTGGATGTATAGCCAGCCCAGTGGTAATCAACTTGCGCGCATATCACCCTTTCACTTGCCAATCCTGAGTTCGATCCTTGGGATCAACTCTTTTTGGCATTTTATTTTCATTTGTCAAGTTTAATGGTTTTCTTATTCTCTTCCATTTCCACCCAGCGCGCGTTTAGTGGCTTATTGGTTAGGGAGTTGTGTTGGTAAATACAAGGGCATGGGTTCAATCCCTACCCATGCCACTTTCTTTTTTTTGTGCTTGTTTATTTTATCGTCATAAAATCAATGAAACTTCAAAAACTCATAACTTATTCATTGTTTATCATTTTTAACCCGTTCTTTTTGTAACTTGCTCATGGTGATGTCTAGTTTCATTTAATGGATTAAAATCTCATTTTCTTGTTGTTACAATGCCCTTTTTCCTACTTGTAAGTTGATTCGTTTTTAGGTCGTTACCTCACGTCTCGATGAATTTCTCTTGAACCATACTTAATTTGTCTTGTAAGATTTATTTGAATGTGTTTCCTATGCGTTAGTTAACATGTTAGGTTTGGCTTTATTGTTGGTGGTTACCATGAATTATTTTTCTCTTCCTAAAATCTTGAGTTTAACTGTTGCGATGTTCTTTACGTATTTGATTGTCATCAATGCCTAAATGTTGTTACATTTGATACACTTTGAATTTATAACATGACCATCCTCAAGTTGTGACTTACTTGCATGATTATTGTTTCCATCTTTGTTAAGATATCTGATTCCCGGTTGTAACCATTTGTATTATTCAATCCTTGCTTATTGTGATATGCATGCTTGTTTGGTTGTAACCATATTCCTTATTCTTCTTGCTTAATTGTTGATTGCTTTGTTAAAGTAATTCTTCCCCAAGTGATGGAACTCTTTAGTTCTCATCCAAGTTGCCTCTCCTCTCCCCTTCTAAAGGAAAATCTCTCTATTGACCCTTGGGTCATGGATAGCTCATTAACTCGTAGGTCTGGATAGAACTTTCCCCCCTTTTTGGTCTGGATAGAACCATTAGGATACAACCTCATAGGTCTGGATAGAACCTTCCCCCCTTTTGGTCTGGATAGAACCAATAGGATTTAAACTCATAGGTGTGGATAGAACCTTCTCTCCCCTATTTGGTCTGGATAGAACCAATAGGATATAACCTCATAGGTCTGGATATAACCTTCTCTCCCTTTTGGTCTGGATAGAACCAATAGGATTTAAACCCATAGGTCTAGATAGAACCTTCTCCCCCTTTTTGGTCTGGATAGAACCATTAGGATACAACCTCATAGGTCTGGATAGAACTTTCCCCCCTTTTTGGTCTAGATAGAACCATTAGGATACAACCTCATAGGTCTGGATAGAACCTTCCCCCCTTTTGGTCTAGATAGAACCAATAGGATTTAAACTCATAGGTCTGGATAGAACCTTCTCCCTCTTTGGTCTGGAAAGAACCAATTGATCCTTATTCTATAGTTCGTGCCAAACTACGACCGCTCTGATTTCTCATTGGATAATAAGAATACGTAGGCACAAGATGAGATATCTTGACGAGCAACCTTCCCCCTTCTCCCACCTTTTGGTCTAGATAGAACCAATTGGTCTCACAACATAGAACTTTAGGATAGAGTTTGCGTTAACTCTATGTAAGAATCATGGATATGATTACTTACTTCCCTTTCTTGAGAGTTCAACATAGATCTAGAGAGTTTCGTGAAAACTCTACACAAGCATGGATATGTTTGTTCCCCTTTGAACCTTGATCATAATCAAGTGTTCCTCAACCCTTGTGAGGTGAACTACAATTGCTATGATTCTATCCTAGTTAAGATACGTAGGCAGAGGACGCGACGTCTTTGCGAGCAAACTTAGAAACTATCTTTAGGTTTTAACCTACACCGTTTACCCAATTCCAAACCTTAGCAAACATTTACCAACTTAGCATGCAAACAAACAAAAGGTTCCTGTAGAGTACTACAGATGTTTAGGATGTGAAATACCTACCCTATGCATAACCAACCCCCGATCCCCGAATCTCTTAGCGTTGTTGTTACATCGCGAAGAAGGTTCTTTCTTTCTTTAGACCTTTCCTTTGGATAAATTAAAGTCCGGTTGTGAATTTAAGAATTAAGATTCAAGTTAATAAATAGCTTGGTATCAACGATTCTCTCCGCAACAGAAATGGCGACTTCACTGGGGATATCTTACTTAACTTGAGGGTTTAGCCTATTTTGTTTAATTGCATGCTATATTTGTGAATATTTGCTTAACATGTATATTTGTCAATATATTTGTTTGTATGTCAGATATTGGGTACTTTAGTGGTGAGACGGTCCTATACCCGGACTTGAGTGCAATTATGATAGGATGGTGATATATTCAAGAAGGCTTATAGGGAGTTGATTCCCGACCAAGCTAACTTGAGAAATCACCGCTCAGTGTAGGCCCTCTTGAAAGTTTAGTATTGTTGATCGAGTATTCGCGAAAACAATGCTACTTTTGACAAAGGAGCCCATGACACTGTGGACTTTTAGAATTCATTCTACCCCACTTTGGCCTTATTAGGACGTGGTGCGATGGCTATAAGGAAGTATTTTCGAAGTAGTTGATACGCGATACTACACTCGGGCGAGACTCTCTTGAGAATATTATCGATTATCGAGTAATTTGGGAAATTGATAATATCCAAAAGATGGGTTGTTGACCCTGGGAACTTTGTTAGAACCCGTTCGACAGGTACAAATTAACCCATAGTACAAATCCTTGGGATGGGTAGACCTTTGATTCCTTGCTTTGATCTTGAGCCTAGAAGGTCTTTGTATATGCTTTGTATTTGTGAATACTTGCCTTTGTGTTATGTGTGCGTCATGCCATCATATCACCATAAGCATATCATGTCACAAATAGTTTTGTAAAACTCAGTCGATCTCTGGTATTTTTTTTAAAAAAGTTGTAACTTTTCCAATGATTGATGAAATGGGTTTATAACCTAATCAAACTTCTGAGTTTTGTAAAACCAGTTGCGTTTTTGCACTTGCATCAGCATTTTGCATATCATTCTTCGTTGTGTCGATCCTTTGGTTCATTCTGTGTTCTGTTGATACAAGAGAGAGAGAGAGAGAGAGAGAGAGAGAGAGAGAGAGAGGGAGAGAGTATATCACAACTGCTAGCATTCAGAAAGATGGATCATTTTGAGCAGGAAAATCAAGCCTCCGAGAAGAGGTTTCTCGTTTGAAGAGTAACACCGAAGCTTTCGCTACTTCCGTCAGGGATATAATGGATACTCAAGAACAGGAAAAACAAAAGCTCAGTGACGAGCTAGAAAGGGTGAAAAGTTCCAAGAGCAATTTGACAAACTTCGTCAGGGATTTGATCTTATCCCAACGACAAGAAGGATCGGCTTCATCTACCAATCAGCCATATGGTGGGTCTTTGGGTATTCCTATACCTTATGCAAGGTTATTCCCTATACTCTTGCAAAACAGTTTGATTCAAAAGGAAATGCCACCCATTCTCTCTCCAATCCACCAGAGTTATTTCACCGCTGATGCTTTCTGTGCCTTCCACCATGGAGCGCCCGGTCATGATATTGTGGAGTGCTACATCCTCAAGAATAAGGTGAAAGAGATGATTAAAGCAGGAGTGATATCATTCAAGATACGCGAACCCCGAGTGCAAATCAACCTTCTGCTTGACGAAGAAGAAACCCCATCCATGCATAGGGTGGACTAAAGAAGAAGGCCCTTGATAGTGCTCTTTCCTTGTTTTGTTAAACATTTTTTCCCCTAAGGCTGACAACTGTAGACTGTTTCAGCATGTGTTGTAACTTCTTTGTATTTGATTTGCTTGTAAGCTGTTGTTTATTTGAATTTGGCAATATTAATGAAATGTTTGTGCATCTTTTGATTAAGTCCATTCGTTTCACTCTCTTTTTCCTTTCATTGTTATGAAATACCGAAAAACGCAAAAATTCTTTTGTTTACTAAACTGTTGTTTAAAATAAAGATTGAGGAGGATGATGAAAATTATATCCATAACTGTTGTTGATATGCTTTCGATGTAACTTTGCCATTGATGTAAGGTATTGTTTCAATCCTAATCATTGGAGAAATAAGGAAGATAATCGCTCATTAACCCCCCTCGAGCCTAGAAGTAGGAGTTTTCCTTCTTTACAAAAACAGAAACCTTAAATTTCAAACCTGGGGCGGGTAGTTCTCAGTTAACTTGAAGATATGTGCATACAAAACACTTTTCATATAAAGGTGGTGCACTCAGGTTTTTCTTCGCACGTAACAAGCAGGTGTCGAAGATGCTTTTCAGCATAAAATACGATGATGGTTCACTGTAGCCATTAAACTAGGTGGTTACCTCCTTTCTAAAAAAAAGAGAAGAAGAAAAGTGAAAAAAAAAAGAAAAAGCCCGCTAAGTCAAAACCTATGAAGGAGGCTTAGGGGAAAATGGGGCATCCTATTGACTGTATATTCGAACAAAGAAGTTCAGACAAAAGTCAGGGATAAAAAGAGAGGAATTTTGTAAGATTCTTCACTTAAAAAAATCCTCAAATAGCAAAAAGCTATCAAATACTGTAAGGGAGCCGTGACTACCCTAGGTTTGAAAACCATCACCAACTATCATCAGTTCAATTCTTAAGCCTGTAAGAACCTAAATGTATAGTCTGAGTTAACTGAGCATAGGATTGGAGTTCATCATTGAGAGTGGGTGGGACAAATAACTTTGAGCCTTATCCTTTGTTTCATGAACCGTGAACCAGACCACGTTACAACCCTTAAAAGACCTAATTGAGGTAAGGTTGTTTTGAAAGCATATTACAGCAAGGTTGGATAACCTGACTCCTAATGATCTTTGATGTTTGTGTCTGTTAACCACTTTATCCATCATTTGTAAAATGATTGGATCGCTTTCATTTTAATCACTTGATCACTCCGCCGTGTTTGTTTCATCAAAAATGTTTTCAAAAGATTGTATGAATTTTACATTGAAAATTGCCAATTTTTAATGAACAACATTGCGTGCAAGATGATCCAATGTCAAAGGAATCCCAACAAACGCTGTCAGCTAGGGAATTTGATTTGATAAAGGAAGCTCATCCTAAGGCAACCAAGTTGAAGGATTTGTTAATCATTTGTCATAATGTTCAGCTAATCAGAGCCGACCAAGTCAAGATCAGTTGGATCTCTCAAAGAACAGTCTGGGGCAACTCTGTTACAGTTAGCAGCTAGCAGGGTCAAGTTTGTTCCCCAGTCATTACTTCCACATTCCGAGACTTTGTTGGGCAAGCACCGTTAAACTGGGGCAATCACGTCGAGATTTGTAAATCTATCTCTATAAGAGTTTGAAGACATTGAAGCATCTTTATGCTAGTTCTCTTGATGATCTTCTCACAGACCATGTAATCTGGGGCAGAAACGTTTGAAGACTGTTTGTCGCAAGAGCATTTGCTCACCAGAAAAGGATTGTCATACCATCATGGGGCGTAAATGTTTTGTTCTCATGGTACCTTTTTTCCAAGCTCTCCAGTTAAGTTGTTACTTCGGTTGATATGGGAATCTCTCGATATGGTTTTTATCCAACAAAGAATTCAAATTCATGATGGAAATCCAAGTGAAGTCATGATGTTGTGTCCTAAAGAAGATTACTCTCTCCCAAAGAAGGTGGTAACCTTGAAGTGGAATTGTTATTCTTCATGATCATCCCTTTGATGTCCAATCTTGGTGAAGTTGGTTAGGTCTCCGTGTCGAGATGTTTATTTCATCTCCAGTTTTGTTTTGTCTGTTTTGTCAGCATAAATATGGCATAAAGCATATGCATAACATCTATGCATTTTTGCTATATCTGGTTGTTACTTGTTCCTGTTTCACTTTGGTTCCTTTCTCAGTGATTGGGTGTGTTGTCTCTCTCCAATAGAGTTGTCAGCCCTTAAGCATAAAATGTCCATCCTTTATCAGTTCCCCACAGAGTTTAATCCTCGTGGATGATGGTTGCTTCAGTTATCTTTTTCCATGATTGGATAAGGTAAGTCACCATTCGAATTCATTTCTCAATGGTTGGAGTCTTGTTTGACAGTTTCTTTCTAGCTCTATTCTAGATTGAACTTTGGTTCCTGTCGGTCGCCAAACCTACCTGGACGTGCATTTATTTTGCACTATCTATCAAGAAGAACATCTTTACAAGTGAGTGGCAATCTCTTGGGAGAAGCTTAACCTTCATCAGCGATAAATGGCAGTCTCTTCGGAGAAGTTTAATCGTCTTCAACGGTGAGTGGCAATCTCTTGGGAGAAGCTTAACCTTCATCAACAATAAATGGCAGTCTCTTCGGAGAAGTTTAATCGTCTTCAGCGGTAAGTGGCAATCTCTTGGGAGAAGCTTAACCTTCATCAGCGATAAATGGCAGTCTCTTCGGAGAAGTTTAATCGTCTTCAACGGTAAGTGGCAATCTCTTGGGAGAAGCTTAACCTTCATCAGTGATAAATGGAAGTCTCTTCGGAGAAGTTTAATCGTCTTCAGCAGTGAGTGGAAATATCTTGGGAGAAGCTTAACCTTCATCAACGATAAATGGCAGTCTCTTTGGAGAAGTTTAATCGTCTTCAACGGTAAGTGGAAATCTCTTGGGAGAAGCTTAACCTTCATCAGGATAAATGGCAGTCTCTTCGGAGAAGTTTAATCGTCTTCAGCAGTGAGTGGAAATCTCTTGGGAGAAGCTTAACCTTCATCAACGATAAATGGCAGTCTCATTTAAGAAGTTTATCTTAAGGACGTCGGCGCACGGTTGTAACCAGCATTGTTTGAAAATCCAGTGGATACTGGTATAAGTAATTTGGTGGTGACCAATCATGTTTCAAGTAAGGCCTGTTGGTAATTGACATTATGAAAATCTATGGACAACAAATACTGACAATTTGGTTGTGTATCAGTCCAAACTAAGTCACGATGGTTTCTATTCCGAGCACAGGTTGTGTACCTTTGGAGATAGATGTTTGTTGCCATCCCAAGCTCAGGTTTCGTACCTTTGGAGATGTATTGTTTGATTCCAAGCACAGGTTTTGTACCTTTGGGAGATGTTTGTTTTCATTCCAAGCACAAGTTTTGTACCTTTGGAAGAAAGTTTATTTCTATTCCAAGCACAGGTCGTGTACCTTTGGAGATAGATGTTTGTTGCCATCCCAAGCTCAGGTTTCGCACCTTTGGAGATGTATTGTTTGATTCTAACCACAGGTTTTGTACCTTTGGAAGATGTTTTTTTTCATTCCAAGCATAGGTTTTGTACCTTTGGAAGATGTTTGTTTTGATCCCAAGCTCTGGTTGTGTACCTTTGGAGATGTATTATTTGATTCCAAGCACAGGTTTCGTACCTTTGGAAGAGGTTTGTTTCTATCCCGAGCACAGGTTGTGTACCTTTGGAGATAGATGTTTGTTGCCATCCCAAGCTCAGGTTTCGTACCTTTGGAGATGTATTGTTTGATTCCAAGCACAGGTTTTGTACCTTTGGAAGATTGTTTGTTGCATCCTGAGCACAGGTTGTGTACCTTTGGAGATGTATACTTTGAATCCCGAGTTCAGAAATTCCCAGAGACTAAAGTGGCTGCATTTGCATGAAGTGTTCTATATCCTAATGTTTTGAGGATATTAGTTTTTGATCCTAAGGTTTTGAGGGTCTTCGTCCAGTCCTAATGTTTTGAGGATATTAGTTTCCAATCCTAATGTGTTGAGGGTTGTGTCTCTTCTATATCCTAATGTATTGAGGATGTTTAGTTTTTGATCCTAAAGTTTTGAGGGTCTTCGTCCAATCCTAATGTGTTGAGGGTTGTGTCTCTACTGTATCCTAATATATTGAGGGTATTAGTTTTTGTTCCTAAGGTATTGAGGGATATATTTGTGCTTCCTGGTCGTCACCAAACTCTTTGAGAATCCAGTTCTTTCTAAATCCAGTGGTTATTGGAATTGCTTGAAAACTAATCGTTATCAGTACCGTGAGTCGGTTGTTACCAATTCCCAACCGAAGTCCTGTGTTTTATCGATATTGTTTGGAATTCCCAAATTGTAATTGGAACTTTGATTTGGTCGTCACCATTCCCCCCAGGAAGTCTAGTGGTATTTAGCACTTTTTGGGAACCGAACTTTGATTCGGTCGTCACCATCCTCCCCAGTAAGTCTAGTGAAGACTAACACTGGTTGAAGCTGTTTGTTGTTCTGGTCGTCACCGGTTTCCCCAGTGAAGCTTTTTCTTTCCCAGTCGAGTCTCGGAGAACTAGTGGATACTAGCTTCCCCAGCGCGTCCGGTCTTGTTTCTAACCTTTTCCTGAAGATCCCGTTTGAAATCTTCGTTATAGGAAATTTCTCATCTGGTTATTCCCTGTGAGGTTCGTGTCTCCGTTTTGTCTTTTCCCCTGGTGAAGTTGTGCTTCCCCAGTGGAATTGTTCCCCTACAAAGTTCTCCTCAGTGGGTCCCTTCCCCAGTGAATTTTGTGTTTCTTTTCTTTTGTTTCCCCCAGTGAAGAATTGTCATCTTCCCCGGTGGGATTCCTCATTCGGTTATCCCCAGTGAGGTTTGTGTCTTCTTTCCCCAGCGAAGATGTGTCTTCCCTGGTGGAATTTGTGTCCCCTGTGTAAAAGATTCCTTTGAACAGCATCTTTAGTCATGTTTGAACTATCTTGCTTAACTTCGCTTGGAATCTTTCCCCAGTATGTTGGGTCCCTCGTGAGTAGTTACTCGTTGTATCGCCGTTCTTTTATATTTGCTCGCGCGTCTGCATTTGTCTTGCATTCAAGCATCATAAAGCATCATTTAGATTCATGGCATATTTACATTTGTCCTTTTGCATACCATCGGATCTAAGGGACAAAATTTCTAGTTTGCTATATTTAAATACCTTTCACTGCGATTCTATGAGGATTGTCATCTCTCATTACCATCTAGTGAAGATATTTAAATAGGGGCATCTGTTGCACCCCAAATTTTGACCCCTTAGATCCTCATCATCATTTTAGGATCATATTCATTTGATTAACTAACCTTAACCCATTTCAAGTTTATCTTTGTCAAGATGCAGATGAAACAGGGTTCCGTACCGTCGAAATCGAGGCTTCGATGGTTTGATCAATCAATGTTTTGGATTGATTCAACTTCAAACAAGATCAAGGATACTACATTGGGTCAAGAATGAATTCAAATTGAGGTGGTCACCCAAGATTTAAGAACAGTGCAGTTCAAGATACCCGATTAGGGTTTTCGACTAAGAAAAGTCAACTGTAGTTTGACTTTTGATTTAAAGAGTGTTTCAATGGTGGGATCATGGTACACTAAGTTCCTATGGCTTATTAAATTCTATCCAAAGAGTTTCAAGTCCTCAGAATACCCGGAACCCCAACAGTCAACTCGGTGGTCACCGATTGATCGAACGGTTGACCGAAAAGTCAAATCTTCAACAATAAGGAATTTGACTTCAAGATGTGAATAAAAAATGTTCCTTATGTCATATTACACCTTCCTATAAAATTTCATGACCATTGGATCAAGGGTTAAGAAGTAATTGCAAAAATCGGGAATTAGGGTTTTGAAAGGGGCAAGACCATAACTCCTCAACCACACATCCAAATGAAGTGGTTCAAAGTTCATTGAAAAGCTCTTGGAAAGTCCTACAAAAGCCTTAAAGTGGTCCATGATCAAAAAATGCATATATTTGGAGATATGACAAAATTCATTTCAAGAAGGGAAATAACTTAAACAAATTCTAAGTTATTTAGCCTTTTAAGTGATTTTTTCAACAACTTTGAAGGGTTTTTCAACCTAGTTCCATCTAGAATTTGGAAATCTCAAAAACATGAAAGTTATAAAGCTACTTGAGGGCTTTCTAAATTGTGGTAGAACTCCTCAATAGCACTTGTGAGCAGAAAGTTATGGGTCATTCAAGTTAGGGCTGCTACACTTGAGATCACCAATCCAACACTTTTCAAAATTCAGAATTCATTAATTTGGGCTACCCTCAGCCATTGGATCTTGTTCCTTTCTGATGTTATGAGGGTTGGATGATGCAATCATCAGAAAAAATGAAGAATTGGAGAGTTTGTTCAACTTGGAGCAAGTGGACATTATAATATTCATTAAAAAGCCATGAAAGAGAAACTTTTCAAAGCAAATTGGGCAGTTGTAGTCCCCTACCTTCCTAGCCATCCCATCCTTCCCATATCAATTGATTTTGGCTCAGCATTTGTCCATGGAGCTGATATGTGAGAGCTGTCACAAAGATCTTGGCAAGATTCACTCAAACATCACAATCTCCCTCCAAAAATGGTAAAATCCAAATCTGCCCTCATGTTCATTTTCACTATAAATAGAGGCACTCACTATGATGTTAGACACACCAGAGCACTCTTAGAAACCAAGAGAAACAATAGCTCTCAACTCTCCACCATTTTCTCAAAAATCTCATTTTTCAAAAACTTCAAGTTTCACTAAAAAACTGTCTTGAGGAAAACTCTGCTCAAACTCAGTTCTACCATTTCCAAGCCACTCAAAACCATTTACACAATCCATAAACATTGTGTAGAAGGTGTCCATATACTCAAACCACCTAAAAACATCATTTTCCTAAAAGTCAACCTTCACACCGTAGTATGTTGACTTTCATGCACTTTGGAAGCCAAATCCTTACTTGAGGCATTTCCCACCATTCCAACACTCCCAACACCTCATATATATCATACCCCAACTGTCCAAACTCTAAAAAAACTAGCTGGAAACTTCATAACTCCAACTGTCTTGAAAGATAGCTTGTTGCTTCAAGAGGAAGAAAGCTCTAAGTCCTTGCCAAAGAAGGTCTCTGGGTTTCTTAGCTTCTTAGCTTGCTCAAGATTTGTCTACAAGAGGTATGTGATATTCAATCTCTTTATTGTTCATACATTATTATGTTTTGCAAATTTGAAGTGATTTTGGTGAAATGTAGTCTTTGCTGTCCCATAAGGGTTCTTTGTCAAGAACTTAGGTTTTGTGGTCATGATATCTACTTTTGTTAAGGTATTTCATTCATAAATGATATGTTGATGATATGTCACCAATATTGAGCTTTGATATTGTGTATAACTTGTTTTTGAAGATTTTTGTCTATATGGTAGTTTTAAGGATCCAAACATTGAAATGTTGGTGTGCTTGCCCTAGATTTGTCAATCTTAGTGTATTGTTGATATTTGGATAGCTTGTAAGTTTTTTCATGAGATCCCCCTGCCCTAGATCAGGTTTGAATCTAATGTGGCTCTTGTTTTCACACTTATGTTATTTTTATGTCCTTTTTCTTTATCATTACCATGAGTTTGTGGTTAAGAGGCTTGTGCTTGCCATGTTGTGTTTTAAGTGTTCCAAACTGTTGATTTGTGTTTATATGATCTGGTTTGTCCATTTGTGCTTGTTAAAATGATGAAAACATGAGATTTGTTCATTGTGGCTTGTTATGAGATTTCATGAGTTTTGTTGTCAAAAAGTTCTGAACCAATATGTCATTTCCTGTGGTGAGCAGTTTACGTATGATCTTTGTATGTGGAAACATCATCTAACTTGCTTTGAGGTTTTATGTGGTATGTGTATGTCCTAACTGCCTTGCTTTCTCAAAAACAACTTATCACTTCCAAACTGCATTTCAAAACCTCATTGATACTACCAACTACCATTTTTTGTTCCGACTGATCTTTGCTTTATCTAGGTGCATAGGATCAATGTCTTACATGTTTGAAACTTGTATATGGTGCCAAATCTTCCCAACTGTCATGAACTTGTTTGTTGCCTACATGAGTTGATCTTTTGCATTTCTTGAGTTTCACAATGCCATATTTTGTTTGGTAATGATTTGATCCATTTCTTGAGCATAATCTCATCTATTAGCATATTTATGGTATGTGTATGACATTTGTTTCATCATAAAACTCATTGCTTGCCAAAATGCCCTGCTGTGCTAAGTTTGTGCCAAGACAGTTTTGCTTTTCTTACCATTAACATGTCAAGTTTCAATTCTGTTTGCATATGCCTAATTTTTGAGTTGAAACTCATCCATCCTCATGATTTTGATGTGTACATTTTGTTTGTTTGATATATTCTTACCTGTTTCTTCATTTCACTTCCAAATTGCACTTTCAAACCAAAATCTGCCATGAATATACCAAGTTCTTTTCTGCTTGCAAAATGTTTGTTTTCTAAGTTGAAACCCCTTCATTGTTATATTTGTGGTGTGTATGTGCTATGTTTGTCAACATGAGACCATCTACTTTTGCTAGACCAGTTTGTAACCCAATTCTACTGCCAAATAGTTTTGAAACCACAACTGCACACACTTCACTTTGTTTCTGTTTGAATTATTTTAGGTCAGCCCATTTAGCATTAGACCTCTAATAGCATTTAGGACTTGTATGTGTATGAATCAAACAACTTTGTGTATGATTTGCTTTTCTGTCATGACAGCTTACTACCATGTTTGATACAATTGCAGTTTGATAGCCATGTTTTTGTTATGTGCATTTCATGATCAACTTAAATGCTAGACTCATTCATAATCATGTTTGAGACTTGTGTGTGGTTTATTTTTGACTTCAATCTGTTCCAATCTTGTTTGGCTTCAAATTGTGCATTTTCATGCTTGAGTGAGTAGTTGATGTGTGATTTTCAATTCTATGTTGTTTGTGAGGAATTTTGAAGCATAGACACACTTTATATCATGATTTGGGTTTGTGAGATAGGCCTGTTCAAACTGTTTGCAGTTACAACATGACTTTGGATTTCGAAATTGCATATCTTTCTATTTTCATTTTACATGGCATGACAGTTGCATTTTGTGTCTTACCTTGGCATCATGATTGCGATCCTTTTGTTTTCTCATTGCATCCTAAATTGTCTTGGTTAAGGTTTTGGTTCTATTGTGATTTCAAATGAGTTCCATCCATGTTTTGCCCTTGTGTAAATTCTGGACAGCAACATCATTGCAATTTGATATGCCTTTCTTTGATTCAACATTATTTTGATTGGTATCATTGCTTGAACTTATTCATAATCATGATTACATCTTGTTCACATCTGCCATTACTCCTAATTGCATCAGGTTGCATCTCAAAATGCCAATGTGTTGTCTTGACAGTTTGCTTCATTTTCATGTTATCATTTGCAATTCATGTTCCACTTTCTTTTATATTGGTTTATGCTTGAGTCCTAAATGTACAATACCTCTGTTATGACATATTTGACTTGTGTGCAAGGGCTTTTGATGCATATGAACTCAGAATTGGTGTGTTGTTTTCAAAATGCAACTCATTTGCCAATTATGAATCTTCAATCGTGTTTCAATTTGGAGACATCATTTCAAAATTTTGTTGATACTATCATAATCCTCATTAAAAAATAGTCATGTTTGACTAAAATTTCACAAAAAAAGATTAAGATTTGACCAAGTTTGGAATCTTCACGTTTTGGTTTTATTGGTTTGTTTTGTGGCCCATAAATCCATCATGAGTAGCTTCATCTATTTATGGGGGTGGCTTTATACTTGGATGTATAGCCACCCCAGTGGTAATCAACTTGCGCGCATATTACCCTTTCACTTGCCAATCCTGAGTTCGATCCTTGGGATCAACTCTTTTTGGCATTTTATTTTTATTTGTCAAGTTTAATGATTTTCTTCTTCTCTTCCATTTCCACCCAGCGCACGTTTAGTTGCTTATTGGTTAGGGAGTTGTGTTGGTAAATACAAGGGCATGGGTTCAATCCCTACCCATGCCACTTTTTTTTTTATGTGTGCTTGTTTATTTTATCGTCATAAAATCAATGAAACTTCAAAAATTCATAACTTATTCATTGTTTATCATTTTTAACCCGTTCTTTTTGCAACTTGCTCATGGTGATGTTTAGTTTCATTTAATGGATTAAAATCTCATTTGATTATTGTTACAATTCCCTTTTCCCTACTTGTAAGTTGATTCATTTTTAGGTCGTTACCTCTCGTCTCGATGAATTTCTCTTGAACCATACTTAATTTGTCTTGTAAGATTTATTTGAATGTGTTTCCTATGTGTTAGTTAACATGTTAGGTTTGCCTTTCTTGTTGGTGATTACCATGAACTATTGTTCTCTTCCTAAAATCTTGAGTTTAACTGTTGCGATGTTCTTTACGTATTTGATTGTCATCAATGCCTAAATGTTGTTACATTTGATACACTTTGAATTTATAACATGATCATCCTCAAGTTGTGACTTACTTGCATGATTATTGTTTCCATCTTTGTTAAGATATCTGATTCCCGGTTGTAACCATTTGTATTATTCAATCCTTGCTTATTGTGATATGCATGCTTGTTTGGTTGTAACCATATTCCTTATTCTTCTTGCTTAATTGTTGATTGCTTTGTTAAAGTAATTCTTCCCCAAGTGATGGAAATCTTTAGTTCTCATCCAAGTTGCCTCTCCTCTCCCCTTCCAAAGGAAAATCTCTCTATTGACCATTGGGTCATGGATAGCTCATTAACTCGTAGGTCTGGATAGAACTTTCCCCCCTTTTTGGTCTGGATAGAACCATTAGGGTACAACCTCATAGGTCTGGATAGAACCTCCCCCCTTTTGGTCTGGATAGAACCAATAGGATTTAAACTCATAGGTCTGGATAGAACCTTCTCTCCCCTATTTGGTCTGGATAGAACCAATAGGATATAACCTCATAGGTCTGGATAGAACCTTCTCTCCCTTTTGTTCTGGATAGAACCAATAGGATTTAAACTCATAGGTCTGGATAGAACCTTCTCCCCCTTTTTGGTCTGGATAGAACCATTAGGATACAACCTCATAGGTCTGGATAGAACTTTCCCCCCTTTTTGGTCTAGATAGAACCATTAGGATACAACCTCATAGGTCTGGATAGAACCTTCCCCCCTTTTGGTCTAGATAGAACCAATAGGATTTAAACTCATAGGTCTGGATAGAACCTTCTCCCTCTTTTGGTCTGGAAAGAACCAATTGATCCTTATTCTATAGTTCGTGCCCAAACTACGACCGCTCTGATTTCTCATTGGATAATAAGAATACGTAGGCACAAGATGAGATATCTTGACGAGCAACCTTCCCCCTTCTCCCACCTTTTGGTCTAGATAGAACCAATTGGTCTCACAACATAGAACTTTAGGATAGAGTTTGGTTAACTCTATGTAAGAATCATGGATATGATTACTTACTTCCCTTTCTTGAGAGTTCAACATAGATCTAGAGAGTTTTGTGAAACTCTACACAAGCATGAATATGTTTGTTCCCCTTTGAACCTTCATCATAATCAAGTGTACCTCAACCCTTGTCAGGTGAACTACGATTGCTCTGATTCTATCCTAGTTAGGATACGTAGGCAGAGGACGCGACGTCTTTGCGAGCAAACTTAGAAACTATCTTTAGGTTTTAACCTACACCTTTTACCCAATTCCAAACGTTAGAAAACATTTACCAACTTAGCATGCAAACAAACAAAAGGTTCCTGTAGAGTACTATAGATGTTTAGGATGTGAAATACCTACCCTATGCATAACCAACCCCCGATCCCCGAATCTCTTAGCGTTGTTGTTACATCGCGAAAAAGGTTCTTTCTTTCTTTAGACCTTTCCTTTGGATAAATTAAAGCCCGATTGTGAATTTAAGAATTAAGATTCAAGTTAATCAATAGCTTGGTATCACGATTCTCACCGCAACACTAAGCAAGATGAATCTACTTCTGAGATCAAGACTTGGATGGCAAAGCAGGAAGCACAAACTTCTGAGATAACTGAGCTTCTGAAGATTATAGCCTCTCGTTCAACTTAGTTGTTTTTTTTGTCTGTGCACATCTATGTTTTTGCTTGTTTTTGTTATCTTCTGAGTTCTTTAAATGAATGCATCTGATTGTTTTTCTTCTGCTTATCTGTTATAATTGTTTTCTTGCTCTGATATTTTTTGTCTTAAATAATTTTTTTTTCTGAAATCACTTTTTGATATGACAAAAAGGGGGAGAAAATTGAAATTTTGATAGTTCACATAAACAGATACTAAATGGCAACTCAGACATTTTAAAATATATCTAATCATATATTCACTGTTTCAAAGCTATAACCATTCATCTGACAAAATTCATAGAAGTAAATCTGAACAATCTCTAAGAGTCCATAAGCTTGATCTGACTCTGAAAAGAATACAAGTGCTGAAAGGGAAGTATTTTTTTTTCTAGCAGTATTCATTTCAGGGGGAGAGTCATAATCTCATGGGGAGATATATATTTTTTCTTGTTTTGAACAAAATTTCGTATAGTTTTTGTCATCATCAAAAAGGGGGAGATTGTTAGAACACATATTGGTTCTTAATATATCTCAATGTTTTGAGGATAACATTAATGAAATTTTGTATAGAGAAAATATATACTCTAATTTTGTTCAAGTGTTTTTGTTTCAGATATAGAATAAATATTCATCTGAAGACAAAAAAGAATTCCTCTGAACATTATATAACGCAAAGCTCTGAACGTAGAAAGTGTAAGAACACAAATTATTTCTTAGTAATATCTCTATGTTTTGATGATAACACTTATGAATTTTGTATTCAAGAATTATATACTCTAAATTTGTTCTAGACTGTTTGCTACAGGTACTAAAGAAAATATTCTTAAAAGAGCAAATTTGGATCTGAACAATGATATTATGAAAGGCTTCAAAGGTTCAAGAGCATCTTAAATGAAGATCTGAACGCTGCTCCCAGAAGAATCTGAGTGTTGTCTACTGAAGACTATGAAGCAGAAGCCTCTAAAGAATAGAAGACTCTGAGAGTTCAGAAGCTTAGTCATCAGAAGACTCTGAAGATACTGCACTGCATAAGTATTGAGAATCTGATATAGAAGACTCTGCTCTGACAGAACTACACGCTCAAGCACACAAGCTGCATATACTCTGATTCAGCATAATCTGAAGAACATCCTAAGACTCTGAAGATCCAGAAGATCTCTACTCTGGAGATTCTGAAGATCCAGACTCTAATGTTGATAGTTGAACCTACTTAGTGAAGAAGATTTGAATATGTACGTTGGCATATCTCAACAGCTCTTTCCTCTTTTATGCTAGACACAAGAACACAGACAAAAAGGTTTTATCTGTGCATTCCATTCTAAGGAAAGTTTCTGCAAAGTAAAAGACAAAAGGCATCAGGATTTTTCAGCACAGCCTCCAATGTGAAGACAAAAGGCACCAGGCTTTTCAGCACAGCCTTCAACATTGAGAAGATTTCATGGATCTAAGTGCCTATATAAAGAAGTCCACTCCATATTTTTCAGTAACGAACAACTTGCAAAAATTTACTAAACGCAAATCTCTCAAAAGTTCTTATACTCTATTTGCTGTAACATTGCTCTTAAACTTAAGAGAAATATCACAGTTGTGATAAATAGCTTTTTAGAAGCATTCTTACTCTTGTAATAGTTTTACATTGATTGTAAAAGGTTTCCTTAAGAGGATCCAGTTGGGATCAGTAGCTCTTGAGAAGACTAAGAACAGTTGTTCTTAGGTGTACCTATTGTAATCTGTTTGATTAAATAGTGGATTAAGTCCTTGACTGAGAAAGGCAAATCACTCTTGAGAGGGTGGACTGGAGTAGTTGAGTTCAACGAACCAGGATAAAAATAACCGTGTTTGAATCTTTGATTATTTGTCATACTTATTCAACCCCCCCCCCCCCCTTCTAAGTATTTTTCTCACCTTCAGAAAGTGCAACACAGAAGACTCTGAGCAAAGCTATAGAAGACTCTGAAGCACTACCTACAGAAGACTCTGAGTGCAGAGTATAAAGATTCAGTATATTTAGAAGACTCTGTGAGAACTCAATGCTGCAACCTACAGAGGCTCTGAGAATAAAGTCAACTTTGATCATTCATTCACGCTAAGCACTTTGCTGCAAAACTCTGGATAGAGTGACTCTAATAAAGAAGAACATAGAACATCATCAGAGGATCTGAAGCAAGATTAATTTTCATATCTGTTCATTTGAAAAGATATTGTTCAAGAAAGATACGTTGCTAAACCCAATGTCTACCAACGACAATATTTCTCATTCGGGTATGGCACATGAATTCAGGCAAAAAGGGAATGTCAAATCAAGACGAAAAGTATTTGTCCTTTCTGTCTACATCCTACAGTACTTTCATCTACACACTATTTGAGAAAGTGGAGTATATAAAGAAGTCTCCATCAACACTTCAAGTAGAAGAATTCCAAAAACAATCCAGGGAACATTTGAAAAACAATCAATGTAGAAACTCATACAAAGAAAAACACAAGTACATCAAACAACTTTCTACATCAAACACATAAGTTTTATTTGTTCTTCATTTTGTGTAAAAATCACAATTGTGATAATAGCTTTTTAGAAGCACTTAAGCACATTGTATTTTATCTTTGTAAAAGTTCCTTGAGAGACCAAGTTGTGGTCAGGATTCTTGAGAAGACTAAGACAGTTTGTCTTAGTGATATCACTGTAATCAGGTTTTGATTTAGTGGATTAAGTCCTCGTTTGAGATAGGCGAAATCACCTTGGCCGGGTGGACTGGAGTAGTTTGAGTTCAAACGAACTAGGATAAAAATAACTTGTTATTTTCTATTGTCATAATTGTTTTTGAAAACCCCTTATTCAACCCCCCTTCTAAGTGTTTTCCTACCTTCAGTTGGTATTAGAGCTCCGGCTCTATAGTGCTATCACTTAATTGTGACAGAAAAGATCCAGTTGGAAAACTCTTTGATCTTTTATCCTTGATTTATTATGGCTGAAACTTCAACTTCAAACAACAAATATGATGATAAAGATAGAATCAGCATAAAGCCTCCCATGTTTGATGGAGAAAAATTTGATTATTGGAAGGATAAAATAAAAAGTTTCTTTCTAGGCTATGATGCTGATCTATGGGATTTGGTCATTAATGGATACATTCACCCCATTGATGGTGTGGGCAAAAAGATTGGCAGAAAGTCAATGACTGACCAAAAGAAGAGAGATTTCAGAAATCATCACAAAGCTAGAACTATTTTGTTAAACGATATATCTCATACTGAGTATGAGAAAATCACAAATAGAGAAACAGCGTTTGACATGTTTGAGTCATTAAAGATGACACATGAAGGAAACTCTCACGTGAAGGAGACAAAGGCTTTTGCGCTTATTCAGAAGTATGAAGCCTTCAAGATGGAGGAAGAAGAATCTGTGGAAACCATGTTTTCAAGATTCCAGATTATGACAGCTAGTTTGAAGGTCCTTGACAAAGGATACCCCACTTTTGATCATGTGAAGAAGATCATCAGAAGTCTACCAAAGAAGTGGAGACCCATGGTCACAGCGCTGAAGCTATCAAAGGATCTTAACAAGATCACTCTGGAGGAACTCATATCCTTAAGAAGTCATGAGATAGAGCTGGAAGAAGATGAGCCTCAGAAGAAAGGTAAGTCTATTGCTTTGAAATCAAATAAAATATCTGAAAATCAAGCTTTTTAGGTACTTGAGGAAATTTCTGGAGAATCTTCCTCGGATGAAGATGAACTGTCTTTACTTTCCAAAAGGATAAATCAACTCTGGAAGCATAAACAAAAGAAGTTCAGAAACTTCAAAAGACCAGAACAACGTGGGGAATATTCTGGACACAAAAGATCTGGCAAGAAAGAAGTTGTGTGCTATGAGTGCAAATAGCCAAGACACTACAAAAATGAATGTCCCAAACTTCAGAAGGAGAAACCCAGAAAGAAGTTTGAGAAAAAGAAGAAAGTCCTGATGGCCACGTGGGATGACTCAGATGCTTCTGAAGCCTCATCAGAGTCAAAGGACGAATGTGCAAATATGGCACTAATGGCTGACGTAGAAGAGCACGAGGAAACATCTGAATCTGGATCAGAATCAGATTCAGAAGAGGTATTTTCTTATCTTACCAAAGCTGAGTTAATTGAAAGCTTATCTAAGATGTTTGAAAACTATAGTAAGATTAGACTCAAATACAAGAAGCTTCAGAGCTATCTTGCATCTGAGACTGATCAGATGAAATCAGAAGTTGCTGAGCTAAAAGCAAATAATTTTCAAATTAACACTGATTTAGAAAAAGCTCAACAAAATTCTGATTCAGATACTATTTCTTGCTCCAAAAATATTGTAGAAGAGTACGACTATAGTTTTCAGAGGTTCATGTCCAGAGGCCTAGACAGAAGCAAAATGGCTTCCATGATCTATGGTGTTAGCAGGAACATCAGAAAAGGAATTGGATATGAATCACCCTCTAGGAAGGAATCAAATCCAAAACCTGTTGATAAGCTAATCATCAATTATACTCCTTTGTACACTCATTTTAAATATGGTCACCTAAATGACATAAAGCACACACGTACAGATCAGATCACAAAAAGTTTTATTAAACCAAAACTTCTTCAGAACACAAAATTTTTTAAGGGAAAGAAGTTCAGGCAGAACTTCAGACCAACTAACCCCAGAGGACCCAAAAAGATATGGGTACCTAAGGATAAAATAATCTTTGTTACAGATGTCCTTAGCAGCAAAGTTAAGACACCAATCATGGTACCTGGACTCTGGCTGCTCACGACATATGACGGGAAGAAGGTATATGTTCCAAAGCCTGGAACTTAGATCTGGAGAAGAGGTGAAGTTTGGAGGAAACCAAAAGGGAAAAATCATTGGCTCTGGAACAATTGGTAATGGTAACCTCCCTTATATCTCTAATGTTCTGATTGTTGAAGGATTAACACATAATCTATTCCCCATAAGTCAATTAAGTGACAATGACTATGATATAATCTTTAATCAAAAATGTTGTAAAGCTTTTAGTCAGAAAGATGGTTCAATCCTCTTTAATGGGAAAAGGAAGAACAACATTTATAAGATAAATCTTTCAGAACTGAAAAATCAAAATGTTAAATGCCTTATGTCTGTTAATGATGAGCAATGGGTCTGGCATACAAGATTGGGTCATGTTAGCATGAGACATATATCTTAGATTAACAAGCTCAATCTGGCCAGAGGACTTCCTAAGTTGAAGTTCAACTCAGATGCTCTTTGTGAAGCATGTCAGAAAGGAAAATTTTCAAAATCTTCTTTCAAAGTTAAAAATGTTGTTTCTACCTCTAGACCATTAGAGCTACTTCATATTGATCTGTTTGGACCAGTAAAAACTGCATCCATCAGAGGCAAGAAGTACGGATTAGTCATTGTTGATGACTACAGCAGATGGACATGGGTAAAATTCCTAAAATACAAGGATGAGTCACACTCTGTATTCTTTGACTTCTGCAATCACATTCAAATTGAAAAGAATTTTAATATTGTCAAAGTCAGAAGTGATCATGGTGGTGAATTTGAAAATAAATATTTTGAAAAATATTTTAAAGAAAATGGCATTGCACATGATTTCTCTTGTCATAGAACTCCTCAACAGAATGGAGTTGTAGAACGAAAGAATAGAACATTGCAAGAAATGGCCAGAACCATGATCAATGAGACTAATATGGCTAAACACTTTTAGAAAGAAGCAATTAATACAACATGTTATATTCAGAACAGAGTGTCTGTAAAACCTCTTTTGGAGAAGACTCCTTATGAATTGTGGAGGAATAGAAAGCCCAACATTTCTTATTTCCATCCTTTTGGATGTGTTTGTTTTATTCTGAATACTAAAGATAATTTGAACAAGTTTGACTCTAAAGCACAGAAGTGTTTTATGATTGGATATTCTGAACGCTCTAAAGGCTACAGAGTATACAATACTTAGACACAGATTGTGGAGGAATCAATTCATGTCAGATTTGATGATAAGCTTGGTAGCCAAAAGCCAAAGCAGACTGAAATTTATGCAGATAGGGAAGTTCTTCTCACAGACTTTGAAGAATCAGAGGCAGACAAAGTTCAAGCAAAAGAACAAGAAGCAACTCCAGATGCTACTCCATTGGCTGCTCATCTGCAAAGCTTAACTATTTCTAAAGAACCCACTCTGAAAGGATCCTCCAGAATCAAAGCTTCTCACCCAGAGGAAATGATTATTGGAAAGAAGGATGATCCAATCAGAACAAGATCCTTTCTCAAATCATCTGGAACATCATTGTTTGGTTTGGTGTCAATTATTGAACCTACCTCTGCGGATGAAGCTATGCAAGATAATGATTGGATACTTACTATGCAAGAGGAGTTAAATCAATTCACAAGGAATGATGTTTGGGATCTGGTTCCAAGACCAAAAGGATTTAATATCATTGGAACGACATGGGTTTACAGAAACAAGCTAAATGAGCAAGGAGAAGTCATCAGAAAAAAAGCTAGACTGGTTGCTCAAGGCTTTAGTCAGCAAGAAGGTATTGATTACACATAGACGTATGCTCATGTGGCAAGGTTAGAATCTATACGTTTGCTTATTTCTTTTGCTGCGCAGAATAACATCACTCTGTATCAGATGGATGTTAAAAGTGCTTTCTTAAATGGCTTAATTTAAGAAAAAGTTTATGTTCATCAACCTCATGGATTTGAAAATGAAAAATTTCCAAAAACATGTTTTTAAATTAAAGAAATCACTCTATGGCTTAAAACAAGCTCCTAGAGCTTGATATGAGAGGCTGAGTAATTTTCTTCTGGAAAATAATTTTATTAGAGGAAAGGTTGATACAACTCTCTTTCATAAATCAATTAAATAAAACATTTTAATCTGTCAGATTTATGTAGATGATATTATTTTTGGAACAACAAATATTACACTTGGAAATGAGTTTGCTGAGTCTATACAGGCAGAATTTGAAATGAGCATGATGGGAGAACTCAGATTCTTTCTAGAAATTCAAGTCAATCAAACTCCAGAAGGCACCTACATACATCAGACAAAGTATGTGAAAGAGCTTCTGAAGAAGTTCAACATGACAAAGATTAAGTCAGCTAAGACTCCAATGCATCCAACTAGCACTCTAGGAAAAGAAGAGGTAAGTAAAAAGGTAGATCAGAAGCTGTACAGAGGTATGATTGGCTCTCTTTTGTATTTGACTGCTTCTAGGCCTGATATTCTTTTTAGTGTTTGTCTTTGTGCTAGATTCCAATCAGATCCTAGAGAATCTCACTTAACAGCTGTTAAGAGAATTCTGAGGTATCTGAAAGGTACTACTAATGTGGGTTTGTGTTACAGAAGATCTGATGAATTTAAATTAGTTGGCTTCTGTGATGCTGATTATGCTGGAGACATAGTTGAACGTAAAAGTACTTCTGGAAGCTGTCAGTTTCTGGGAAGTAATTTGATCTCATGGTACAACAAGAAGCAACCCACAATAGCACTTTCAACTACATAAGCAGAATATATTGTTGCTGCTGGTTGTAGTACTCAGATGCTCTGGATGAAAATTCAGCTGGAAGACTATCAGATATATGAGAGTAACATTTCTATCTTTTGTGATAATACTTCTGCTATTTGCCTCTCTAAAAATCCTATTTTACATTCTAAGGCAAAGCATATAGAAATTAGATATCATTTCATCAGAGACTATATTCAGAAGGGAATTTTAAGTTTAAATTTTGTTGATACAGACCATCAATGGGCTGATATTTTTACAAAACCCCTTGCTGAAGATAGATTTAAATTTATTCTGAAGAATATTAGTATGGATTTTTATCCAGAATAAAATTATTATTCAGAAGCAAATTTATTCAGATGAAAAATGATTAATGTCTATACTCTGAAGTGTTGCATCTGTAATTTCTTTTGTTACCTTATTTATTTTGTGAAACTATGAACTAAAAAACTTCAGAGGATCTGAACGCTAGCGAACGTTTCATTTCCTAAAGAGTTTCAGAGACACTTAAATATCAAACACGTGTCACATGAAATCTGCAAAGGTGGAGTGTACAAAGTAAGGCGTCGTTTGAGGTACTGTTTGAATTATTACAATTCTAGTTTTCCCCCCACTTTTGTCAAATCTCATTAAATGCTTGAAATCATTATTTTTATTTTTTAATTAATGTGATTAACTGCTAAGTGTTGGTTGTGTTTTTGTGCCCTAATTTTTTTCTCTATATATTCCATGATCTCACACTTCTCACACTTTCACTCTCTCTCACACACCTTTTATGCATTTTGGCCTTCTCCATTGTTTTCTCTTCTCTTCAAAACCTAAAAGAAGATCAGTTTATCTCACAAGTTCGTCAATGGCAACTTCATCATCTTCATCTCAAAAGTTAGCTTTAACAATGGCTAGGGTATCATCATCAGAAATGGGCATTGTTCCATACCAAGAACCAGAGAGAACTCTTCTTACACCGGTTGAGAAATTAGAAGTTCTTTATGAATTTATGGTGGATTTTGAATGTATTGCGAAGAACGATTTTGATCTTCGTCCAACTATATCTTCTCAAGGATGGGTGAAGTACTTTGATAGATTGATTGGTCCAGTCTTTCCTCACTTGGTTAAGGAATTCTGGATACACGCAAAGGTTTACCCTAAGTTCATATGTTCATATGTTTTGGGAAAATAAATCATAATCACCGAAGATATGATTCGTAAACTGATAGGGTATGAAGAAGTAGATGGTGTTACTCATCTTCCTGTAAGACACGTAGACATGGATGAAGTCTACAGAGAAGTTTTTACTTCTGGGCTGTCTTCAAGCAAGATCAAGGATCTGAAGACACACTACAAGATCTGGGAAAAGATCTTTCTCGGTTGTATTCACCACAGAAAAGCATCTAATTCTCCATACTACATCAATGCAGAGCAACTGTATTTTATGTACTGTTTGGGAAAGAACATCAAGGTGGATCTGCCACATTTGTTGTTTACTCATCTGTGGAACCATGTGAACTTGTCCAGAGAAGCTATTAGAACCAAACATTAGAAGATCAGGGATTGGATCCCCATGGGAAGATTGATCTCTGATGTACTCACTGAGAATGGCTTGGTAGCTCATCTGACTGAGGCTGGTCTAACAGAAGAACTAGTTCCAATACTTGGGAAGCCTCTGGATGGCAAAAGCCTTCAAAGGATGAAATTGGTGGAACAACTTTCTTCTGATCCAGTTAAGGTTAACTCAGCTGAAGTACGCAAAAGAAGAGTCCTAGTGGAAGACTTTCCACTGTTTACTGCAGAGGAGCCCAAGAAAGCTCTGCTCCACTACATTGCTTCTTGTCTAGAAGATGGCACTCCCATGCCACCAGATCTGATAAAAAGAGCTTCTGAACCTGCTCCAAAAGTGATTGGGGAGAAGAGAAGGAAGAAGAGAAAGGTCTCAGAAGAAGGTTCAACACGCACTAAGAGGAAAGCCTCTGAAGAAGACTCTTCTGTGAAGGTTAAACGTTTCAAGAAGTCAGGTAACCTTTCTGCTGGTTTATCTCCAATTATGGAAATAGTAACAGAAATTCCAACATCTGAACCTCCTCCTCCCTATGACCCTATTCCTACTCCCTCTCCTTAACACAACACTTCTGAACACATTTCATCTGAAAAATGTTCATGACTATGTTCCCTCTCTTCAACTACAACCACAAACATCTCAACACCTATCACAACCCTCTGAACCTCAACCATTTGAACACCAATCATCTGAACCACAACCATCTGAACCTCAACCATCTGAACCACAAACCTCTGAACCTCAACCCTCTGAACCACAACCCTCTGAACCTAATCCTACTGAACCTCACCCATCTGACCCTGAACCTGAAATCCTTGATATCCAACCTCTTATGACCATTCACCCTATTCCATCTGAATCATCTGATTCATCTGACTCTGGCCTATTAGATGCTACCTCACCAACACATAACTCCCCAAACCATCCTGATGATATTCCTACTCTCATTCTCATTCCTACTTCCATTACCATTCTTACTCCCCTTCCTTCTCTTTCCTCAGAATAACCCTCATCTTCTGATAAACCTTCACCTTTTATTGACCCTAAGGAATCCGTCTTAGAGGCTCTCCTTAAACCTACACCTAGATTAGATGTTGGGACTCTGTTATATGGTTTCGAGACAGAAACGCAGATGTGGTTGTCTGTTGTTAGGGAAAGGTGCCTGAATAGAGTGAATCCTCATGATTTTGAAGTATTTTGGACTATTTTCAGAAGAAGATTCAACTCTGTGACTGAGAACCTTCAAGCTGCTTACTCTGCAGATGCTCAAGAGAATTTTTCTGAAGCTGTCAAATTTGCACTTCTGGGTGTACGCAGAACTCCTACTCAATTTTTGGAAAACACACCTGTAAAGGTTGTGTGTTCAGCATCTGAAGAAACTGTTGTACTTCAGATTAGTGTAATTCCTCAGCCTGAAGAAATTACCACAGAGGCTGCTATCTCTGAAGAGACACCTGCATCTGATAAGCCTTCTGATATGGATTTAGAGACATCATCTGTTTCAGTGGTCATTCCAGAATCAACAGTTTTGAAGAAAGACTCTGAAGAAGTGAAAGTCTCTGAAGATGTGAAAGAAAATCTTGCTCAGCAAGAGGCTGCAACAAGTGAAATTAAGACCTGGATGGTTAAGCAAGAGAAGACAACAGAAGAAATCAAGGACTGGATGGCTAAGCAAGATGAATCTACTTCTGAGATCAAGACTTGGATGGCAAAGCAGGAAGCACAAACTTCTGAGATAATTGAGCTTCTGAAGATTATAGCCTCTCGTTCAACTTAGTTGTTTTTTTATCTGTGCACATCTATGTTTTTGCTTGTTTTTGTTATCTTCTGAGTTCTTTAAATGAATACATCTGATTGTTTTTCTTCTGCTTATCTGTTATAATTGTTTTCTTGCTCTGATATTTTTTGTCTTAAATGATTTTTTTTTCTGAAATCACTTTTTGATATGACAAAAAGGGGAAGAAAATTGAAATTTTGATAGTTCACATAAACAGATACTAAATGGCAACTCAGACATTTTAAAATATATCTAATCATATATTCACTGTTTCAAAGCTATAACCATTCATCTGACAAAATTCATCGAAGTAACTTTGAACAATCTCTGAGAGTCCACAAGCTTGATCTGACTCTGAAAAGAATACAAGTGCTGAAAAGGAAGTATTTATTTTTTCTAGTATTTATTTTTTTTCTAGCAGTATTCATTTCAGGGGGAGAGTCATAATCTCAGGGGGAGATATATATATTTTTTTTGTTTTGAACAAAATTTCGTATAGTTTTTGTCATCATCAAAAAAGGGGAGATTGTTAGAACACATATTGGTTCTTAATATATCTCAATGTTTTGATGATAACATTAATGAAATTTTGTATAGAGAAAATATATACTCTAATTTTGTTCAAGTGTTTTTGTTTCAGATGTCAAATAAATATTCATCTGAAGACAAAAAAGAATTCCTCTGAGCATTATATAACGCAAAGCTCTGAGCGTAGAAAGCGCAGCACAGAAGACTTTGAGCAAAGCTACAGAAGACTCTGAAGTGCTACCTACAGAAGACTCTGAGCGCAAAGTATAAAGATTCAGTATATTCAGAAGACTCTGTGAGAACTCAACGCTGCAACCTATAGAGGCTCTGAGAATCAAGTCAACTCTGATCATTCATTCACGCTAAGCACTTTGCTGCAAAACTTTGGATAGAGTGACTCTGATAAAGAAGAACATGGAACATCATCAGAGGATCTGATACAAGATTATTTTTCATATCTGTTCATTTGAAAAGATATTGTTCAAGAAAGATACGTTGTTAAACCCAATGTCTACCAACGATACTATTTCTCATTCGTGTATGGCACAGGAATTCAGGCAAAAAGGGAATGTCAAATCAAGATGAAAAGTATTTGTCCTTTCTGTCTACATCCTACAGTACTTTCATCTACACACTATTTGAGAAAGTGAGTATATAAAGAAGTCTCCATCAGCACTTCAAGTAGAAGAATTCCAAAAACAATCCAAGGAACATTTGAAAAACAATCTACGTAGAAACTCATACAAAGAAAAACACAAGTACATGAAACAACTTTCTACATCAAACACATAAGTTTTATTTGTTCTTCATTTTGTGTAAAAATCACAATTGTGATAATAGCTTTTTAGAAGCACTTAAACACATTGTATTTTATCTTTGTAAAATTTCCTTGAGAGACCAAGTTGTGGTCAGGATTCTTGAGAAGACTAAGAAAGTTTGTCTTAGTGATATCACTGTAATCAGGTTTTGATTTAGTGGATTAAGTCCTTGTTTGAGAGAGGCGAAATCACCTTGGCCGGGTGGACTGGAGTAGTTTGAGTTCAAACGAACCAGGATAAAAATAACTTGTTATTTTCTATTGTCATAATTGTTTTTGAAAACCCCTTATTCAACCCCCCCCCCCCCTTCTAAGTGTTTTCCTACCTTTAGATAGGTTCGCAAATCTTCGAGATTACTTTTCAAGTAATGGATATTAACTTAGTCTACAGTTGTCTGTTGGGGAGGCCCTAGATACATGCAGTGGGCACTGTTACCTCCACCCTTCATCAGAAGATGAAATTCATTGTCAATGACCAGTTGGTCATCGTTCATGGAGATGAAGATTTAATGGTGAGCAACTTGTCTTCCTTCAGATACATTGAGGAAAATGAAGATTCACTTGAAACAGATTTCCAAGCGCTAGAAATAGCCCATGTTGTTCTGGTTGATGAGTTGGCTATAACCTGTGGTCCATATTTCGCTTCTGTCTAAAGCATCAAAGCTACACTGAAGACTGGAACCCCTTTGGGATGGGGAGTGATTATTAAAGTCAACGCTCGAGCAAAGAATGATCGACAAGGGTTGGGTTACAAACGAACTCTCGAAGATAAGCCAGAGGAGAGCGTCATGAAGAAGAAATCCTTGAAAGATATTTTCACCAGCGGCGGACTACAAGTAAACGCCATCATAGCTGAGGAAGAAGATAGTGTTCTTGACAACCTGATAATCCTATGAGGAGCAGCTCTATGCAACTAAGAGACTGTGGAGATTCCTGTCTTTTTATCCTTAGAGTAATTCATTTTGCTTGTTAGCTTTATTTTTCTTTAAAAATTCCTAGTCTTGCCTGAGACCTGTGAATCATTTTGTATGGGCCACTTTGCAAATTAAAAAATCTATGAATGAAAAAAAGTGTTTTTGTTAAAACTCTTGTTTTGTTTTCTGCTTATCATTTTCACTCTTTTTGTTAAAAGAAAAATGACAACTTTTTGGGAAAACTTAAAAACAACCCTTCATCTGCATGTCTCTGTGTGTGTGTCTGATCATTCCTAAAACTGTAAAAACATGCAGAACACCTCCACCACCCACATAATCCCATGATCATTTGGTTTCTTCTACTAGTGGTTCATCTGTCTTCCAAGCCGAAGAAGAGAACAATAAAGACTCAGAGATCCCTGAAGAGTTGAAGAGGATGACTGAATATGAAGATGCTTATCTTCAGCCGTACAAGGAGCAGATCGACATCATCAACTTGGGGTATGATAAAGAGAAAAAAGAAGTCAATATTGGAGCGTCGTTGGCGCCAGAAGTCAAAAGTAGGCTGACAACACTCCTTAGAGATTATGTTGACATATTCGCTTGGTCTTATCAAGATATGCCAGGGTTGGACACTGACATTGTTATGCACAAGCTCCCCCTGAAGCCAGAATGTCCTCCAGTCAAGCAGAAACTTCGAAGATCAAGACCGGATATGGCTTTCAAGATCAGAGATGAAGTCAAGAAATAGATCGATGCAGGCTTTTTAGTGCTATCCAAATATCCGGACTGGGTGGCCAACATCGTGCCAGTCCTAAAGAAAGATGACAAAGTCCAAATGTGCCTCGACTATAGGGATCTAAACAAAGCAAGTCTGAAGAACGATTTCCCTCTACCACATATCGATACTCTGGTAGACAACACAACCAGTTTTGCAGTATTCTCGTTCATGGACGGATTTTCTGGCTATAATCAAATAAAGATGGATCCGACTAACATGGAGAAGATGACTTTCATTACACCCTGGGGAACCTATTGTTATAAGGTCATGCCTTTCTGTTTGAAGAATACAGGAGCAACATTTCAGAGGGCTATGGTCGCACTCTTCCATGATATGATGCACAAAGAGATTGAAGTATATGTAGACGACATGATTGCAAAGTCTCGAAGTGAAGAAGACCATTTGGATCATTTGTTGAAGCTATTTGAGAGACTCTGAAAGTATCAGCTAAGGCTAATTCCAGCTAAATTCACTTTTGGGGTTCGCTCAGGAAAACTACTTGGTTTCATTGTTAGTCAACGCGGAATTGAGGTAGATCCTGATAAGGTCAGAGCAATCCAGGATATGCCTGCTCCTAAAATAGAGAAACAGGTCAGAGGTTTCCTCGGATGGCTAAATTATATCTCCAGGTTCATTTCCAACCTAACACCTACCTGCACACCGATCTTCAAGTTGTTACGAAAAGATCAAACGGTGGTATGGAATGAAAAATGCCAGTCGGCATTTGAGAAAATCAAGAAGTATCTACAAGAGCCTCCGATATTGATTCCTCCAGTACCTGAAAAACCATTGTTCAAGTATATGACGGTGTTGGAAGATTCAATGGGGTGCGTCTTAGGCCAAACTGATGAGTCAGGCAAGAAAGAGCATGCAATTTATTTTTTAAGCAAGAAATTCACAGACTGGGAGAGTCGTTCCTCTCCGCTGGAGAAAGCCTGTTGTGTTTTAGCATGGGCCGCCAAGCGTCTTAAGATAGTATATGATCTACCATACCACAGTGCTGATTTCCAAGATGGACCCGATAAAGTACATCTTCGAAAAGCCAGCTCAAACTGGAAGATTAGACAGATGGCACATGCTCTTGTCAGAGTATAATATCCAATATGTCACTCAAAAGTCCATCAAAGGCAGTGTTGTGTCAGAATACCTTGCCGAATATCTTGTGGATGATTATCAGCCGCTCAAGTTTGAGTTCCCTGATGAAGATGTGATGTACATTCAACGCATGAAGCCAGAACCCGGTCCTGAAGAAGGCCCCGAGCCTGGGTCCCATTGGGAAATGATGTTTGATGGAGCGTCAAATAAGAATGGACATGGCATTGGAGCTGTCTTGAAAAACCCAACCGGAGGGTATACTGTTGTCATCGCCCAACTTTGTTTCTCTTGTACTAACAACATAGCCGAGTATGAAGCCTGCATCCTAGGGTTGGAAGTTGCCATTGATCTTCGTATTAAAATCCTGAAAGTGATTATTGATTCAGCTTTGGTGATCTATCAGCTCAAAGAAGAATGGGAGACCCGAGATGAAAAGTTGATCCCTTACAAAGCTCACATTCTAGAGATGGTCGAATATTTTGATGAAATTACTTTCAAGCATATGCCAAGAGCAGAAAATCACATTGCTGATGCTTTAGCCATGATGGCATCAATGTGGAAGGTCCAGTTTGTTAACGAGGCGCCTCTGATTCGCATTGAAAGAAGAACAGTACCAGCATATGTTATGACAATAGAAGAAGAGTCTGATAAGGAACCTTGGTTCCATGACATCAATAATTTTCTTCAAAATCAGGAATATCCAGCTGACGCATCCAGAATTAACAAAAGAGCCATACGAAGATTATCGTCTAAGTTTTTCATCAGCAATGGCATCCTGTATAAAAGAAACTACGACATGGTTCTACTCAGGTGTGTCGATGAAAAAGAGACAAGTCTCTTAATGGCTGAAATGCACGAAGGAACGTTCGGTACTCATGCCAACGACCATGTCATGGCTAAAAATATTTTAAGGGCTGGTTACTTTTGGTTGACCTTAGAGACGGGATGCATCCTCTTTGCTCGAAAGTGCCACAAGTGCCAAGTCTACACGGACAAAGTGCATGTTCCTCCACATCCTCTCAACATAATGACATCACCATGGCCATTCACAATGTGGGGAATCAACATGATTGGGGAAATAGAACCGAAAGCTTCCAACGACCATCATTTCGTCCTTGTTGCAATTGACTACTTCACCAAATGGGTAGAAGCAGCGTCGTATGCGAATGTAACAAAGCAAGTCGTCGCCCGCTTCATTAAAAAAGAAATCATCTGCTGATATGGTATCCCTGACCAGACCATCACCGATAATGGGTCAAATCTGAACAACAAAACAATGAAGGAACTTTATGATGACTTCAAAATCAGGCATCACAATTCGTCTCCATACAGACCCAAAATGAATGGCGCTGTCGAAGTTGCAAACAAGAATATCAAGAAGATAATACAAAATATGGTCGTAACCTACAAAGATTGGCATGAGATGTTACCATTTGCTTTACATGGGTACAAAACATCAGTGCAAACTCCGACAGGGGAAAATATCGTTTCCTTGGTGTATGGTATGGACGTCGTGCTACCCATCGAGGTCAAGATACCTTCTTTGAAAATCTTAATGGAAGCTGAGCTCGAAGAAGCGGAGTGGATAAAAGAAAGGTTCGATTCATTGAATCTTATTGACGAAAAAAGGATGGCTGCCATGTGTCATAGCCAAATCTATCAACAAAGGATGATAAGAGCGTTCAACAAAAAAGTTCATCTCAAAGAGTATAGGGAAGGAGAGCTTGTGCTCAGAAAAATCCTACCAACACAGAAGGATATGCTTGGAAAGTGGATGCCCAATTACGATAGACCTTTCATTGTAAAGGTTGTTTTCTTTGGAGGATCTCTAATTCTTGAGACCATGGATGGCGAACGACTTAAGTACCCTATCAACTAAGATGCAGTGAGAAAGTACTATGCCTAAATGGAAAAACCTAGAAAGGTGATTCAATCCAGAAACGCGTTGGCAAGTCGGAAGTCTGAAGACTGGAGTCGGCAAATGCAGAAACGCGTTAAGCAAACAAGTCGTGAATGCATTAATTTTTCCACCGGGAACCCGTGAAACTGAGGATTAGTAAACATTTAACCAGTCGGCCATGTTAGGACATATTACGATGACTATCAGGAATAATTGATACGTGATACTACACTTAAATGAGATCTATCTTGGGGATATTACAACTCTCGAGAGTCAATCAGTTTGCTGATAATATCCTAAAGAGAGGTAAATGATTTTGGGAACCTTTGTTAGATCTCATTTGACAGGTACAAAATTACACCCCTAGTACATACATTGAGAATGGGTAGATCCATGGCTCTATTCTCGTGACGATGAACCCTTAAACCCATGTTTTCATATAATTGTGTTTGCTGCATTCATGCATTCATAAAAAAATTTCAAAAAAATCATTTTCAAACTTTTTAAAATAACTAAAAAATATGGTTGTTGCAAATATCAGAGAGAAATTGTGCTGTGGATTTTGGTACAAGAAAAACTCAGAAGTACACCTTCAGAAGTCCAAAACTTGAAGACTTGAGAAGATTGGGAAGGTTGATTACTAACCCTGAAGCTTTCAGAACTAAGTATGGAGGGCTTTTGTCCCTTTTAATAATTAACATGGTGGAAGGAATCCTATCTACATTGGTTCAGTTCTATGATCCGGTATACCACTGCTTCACATTTCCAGATTATCAGCTCACACCAATATTAGAAGAATACTCTCTACTGATTGATTTACCTATTACTAATCAAGATCCTTTCTCCGGCCTGGAAGAGATTCCCAAAGATCAAACCATTGCAAGAGCTACCTCCTTGGAAGTGTCAGATATCAAAGCTCACATGACCGCCAAGGGAGGAATTCAAGGTCTACCAGCTAAAGTCTTGATGGAGAAAGTTCTATATTTTTCCTGCATAGGGAACAAGGTTGCTTTCAAGGATATCTTTGTTTTACTCATCTATGGGTTACTCCTTTTTCCCAACATTGACAACTTCGTCGACATCAATGCTATCAAGATATTCTTAATCGAGAATCCAATCCTAACTTTTCTTGCAGACACTTACCACTTACTATATCTAAGGAATTTATATAGAGGAGGGATGATCAACTACTGTGTACCCTTACTTTACAAATGGTTTATTTCTCACTTACCCAAATCTGATGCTTTTTGGGATCTCAAAAGTGGTATGCGATGGTTGCAAAAGATTATGTCTCTCACTCACTCTCACGTAGGTTGGTACAATCAGGTTTAAGACGAAATAAAGATCATTGACATTTGTGGAAGTTTCCCCAATGTACCCTTTATTGGTACTAAAGAAGGAATCAACTACCACCCAGTTTTAGCCCTCCGTCAGCTTGGTTACCCGATGAAGGACATACCGTACAACATTCATTTGGAAGGTCTTTTCTTTAAGGAAGGAGAAAATGACAAAGCACTTAAAGAAGAAATTGTGCATGTCTGGCATCATATTCATAAGAAAGGAAGAGAATCTCTGGGAAAACCAAACTGCACCTCTGCAGAGCCTTATCTCCAATGGGTACAAGCTAGAGCCGTCAAGTTAAAGATTCTTTACCTTTGTCAAGAAGTATTTCCCCTAAAGGAATCTATCCTCTACTTTATGAATGACACAGAGAAACTTCAGGTCGCTTTTAATAAAACTCAACATGAAAAGAACTCTTGGAGGGACAAGTATCATATTGTCAACTTAGAGTGCACAAAGATTCGAGAGCTACTGAAAGAAAAAGATGCTCTGATTGAGATACTGGAGCAACATGCTGTAGAAAATCAAGAGGAAGAAAAAGTTTACTCTCTCCTTTCACCTGAAAAAGGATCATCGACCCGCCACCGGTTGAAGAAGCCCGACCAAAGAGACAAAAAAGAATCAGCAAACAGCATTAGGACCTTTGACAAGGATTCCTTAGGATTCATAAGCCTAGTTTTCCTTCCGGCACTTTGTAAAATAATGTACTTTTCTCTGTAAGATATTGTAACCCTTTGAATTCAATAAAACGTTTCCGTCGTTGTATGATATTTGCAACATAATTATTAAAATTTCTTTAAAAAAAGCATTTGCATTTTTCTTTGCATATCATGCATCATTCTAGCATTTCACACATTTTTCATAAAAAACTTACACTTTCGTCGCACTTTAGAGTCAAATTGTCTCATTCGTGCAATACTCGGGCCAATCGTCAGAAGAAAATAGACGATCTTGAGGAAGAAAATAGAGAGCTAAGAGAGGAAGTCAATACTCTAAAGAAGGGTATGGAAAGAATTAACGTCATGATTAAATCAATGGCGGCATCTCAGGATCAACCAACTCAAAGGTCTGTAATCTTAGAAGTTATGTTTGCATCAATATTTGAGGTACCCGTCAGCCTTCCTCAGTACAACATGCCTAAAGGTTTTCCTTGGGGCATGCCTTTCAATTTTGGGCCTGAAGGATATATACCTCTGGTCACTGAAGGCCCAGAAGGATATATACCTTCGGTCACTGAAGGCCTAGAAGCTACGACTAGAATCTCCAGACCTGATGGTTACAAACTTCAAGTAAATGAAGATGCGAGAACTACGACATAGATTCCCATACCTAAAGGTTACAAACTTCATATCACAGAAGCACTAAGAGCCGCATCAATAATGACTATGTCATAGCCTGTGGTATATAACATTCTAGAAGAACAAATATTTCATGCTACTCCAAACAAGGATGTAGATGTATACGAAAGAATAAATGAATTCCAGGAATAGTTCTTGGAAATGTAGAAAGAACTCCAAGCCATTCACAGACATGACTTGTTTGGAAAAGATGTTGCTGATCTCTGCTTAGTCCCAAATGTCAAAATACCGAAAAAAAATTAAGATGCTCGACTTTGAAAAGTGCAAAGGCAACTCTAGCCCTCAAAGTTACTCGGTAATGTATGCTCGGAAGATGTCTACCCAAACGGAAAATCAACAATTATTAATCCACTACTTTCAAGATAGTTTAATTGGTTCCGCACTCAAATGGTACATGGGGTTAAATCATACGAAGATCAGTACCTTTAGAGATCTTGGAGCAGCTTTTGTTTAGAAGTACAAGTACAATTTAGATATGGTGCCTGACAGAGATCAACTCAGAGCTATGTCTCAGAAAGATAATGAAACCTTCAAGGAGTACGCTTAGAGATGGCGTGAAATTTTTGCCCAACAGTAACAAGAGATATGGAAGCACTTTCCAAAAGAAGAAAGAGCAAGAAATCAACATTATTTCACAAGGTAAACAAAGACGAAGATATCAACCTCGGTAGGTAGCAACTGTATCTCCTATTATCAACTAAGATCCAGTTCTTGCATATCAACCACAAACTTCTCATAATCAAAATCAACAACCACAATATCAGCAAAGGCAACAACAGCCTCTTCAGCAGACTCGCCCATAATACAATAACAACAATCATATCATAAGGTCACCAGGTTTCGATCCTATCCCAATGCCATATGCGGAGCTATTCCTAGTGTTGTTAGCAAAAGGATACATTCAAACTAGGACTCCTCCTGCCATTCCTAAAAATCCCCCTTATTGGTTAAAGGTTGACCAATTCTGTGTTTATCATCAAGGAGCACCGGGACATAACATCGAGAATTATTTTAGTTTTAAATCTGATGTACCAAAACTTGTCAAGAATGGAGTTTTGTCTTTCAAGGACACTAATCCAAATGTTTAAAGTAATATGTTACCTCAGTATGAGAAAGCTTCTGGCAACTTATATGACAAGTGTCCTGGAAACAGTTATCAAATTCTTGATGTGCGCTTACTAGGAACAAATCTAGTTAAGATGCATTACAGACAAAGTGGGTACTGTCGCTACTGCGAAAATCGGCGCCGGCTGAACAGAAGAGTCGCCACCGTGCGTTATTTATCCCACAGAAGGGAAAGGAAACGCTCAGAGTAAACCTCGCACAACACGGGAAAGGTATGGTCATCGCAACCAAAACCTGGATTCGGGAGTCGGTTACGCAAGGGGAAGGTATTCGCACCCCTCACGTCCGTCGTACTCGACGGGATCCACGCTTGTTTTCGGGTATGGATTGTTATTTTATCTACTCTACAGGTCTGGGGGTTAAAAATAAAAGAAAATGACTCGGCAAAGTATCGCACTTTATGCCTACGTATTCCCGTCTGGAACGAGAAATCAGAGTCAACGTAGTTCGCCTACCCACGGGAAAGGAGGGGAAGGTTGCTCGCTAGGATATCGCATCCTATGCCTACGTACTTTCATACAGCATGAAAGATCAGAGCAAACGTAGTTCGGGCCACGTACGACACAGGTTTGTCTTGGTTGATTTTATTCCTTCTGAAAAAGGTTTTTTCTGATTAACAGTCCCAGCGGACAAAAATGATGTTTTGATGAGTTCACATTCTTTTACGGAAGAAGTGTCTTTTATTGTGTTCGAAATATTTATTGTGTTTTTCTGTTTGTTTTGAGAAAGAAGAGACAGAACTCTAACCTACGGTTGCAAAGGGAATCAAACTAACCTACTGTTATCATGCATGGGTTAAGACCTAATGTCTATCATGCTCCTCTCTTGCGCAGAGAGAAACAGAGATCCTAAGGGAATAGACGGAAACAGAAACAATATCAAATATATACAGTAAAACAGTAAAATGCATGGATGCAGCAATACAATCGAGGCAAGGGAGTCCCACTCAACCTCGAACCTAGAAAACAATAGGCAAAAGTGAACAGCATTCACTTTCAACCCAACAGGGTAAACAGCAAACAATACATCCAGGAAAACCAATCAATACATTAGAAATGAATTACAGCAGAAAAAATAAACAGCAATCAGCAGCTCTGAAACAACATCTGACTTCAAGCTTCAGCAAGCATCAATCTCCATCTCCACAGCCTTCAAGCAAGGTCTTTGTCATCAATCTTCAGTATACAATGGCTTTTCTTCAAGTCTCATCCTCCAAGCTGAGGGATCAATCACAAGAGTGAATCGGGTGTTAAGCAATTAGTTGACTACCAAGGGTGGCAAACCAACTGCTACTAACACATAAGACATTTTCTCTCAAGAGTTCTATACCTTAGACAGTAGCACCAAGCCTTCCAAAGGAAGGGGGTGAGTGTCTTAGAGAGACTCTGTATCACAGAGAGGAATGGAGGCAGTCAAAACCTTCCATGTTTGAGAATCAAGTTTTCTAATCTAGAGCTCTGCCTAGCTCCTAAACCCTAATCTCCTCAACAGCTGCTAGCAGGAATCTCCTCTTCAACTCTGGAAGTTGGTCTTCAAACTCTGGATCTCCAATGGCTCCATCATCACAAGTCTTCAGCTCTCCCAATCCCCAAGCAATCCCAATACCCACACAGACAAATCAATAATCCCCAGAGGGCACACCATACCAGTCAATCAAATACAGTAATATACTAATAGCAGTAGGGGAACCCTAGTGATTTCTGAGGGATCTAATAACTACCCATAGTCCCTATAGTCCCATAGCTAAAATATTAAATCTCTAAGTCCTAAGGGAAATGAAATTATTCACCTATGTTGTCACTAAAACCCTAATTTTGTTCATGTTATTCACACCTAAACTAATCACCTGAAATTAATTTCTAAAAATGGGAACTAAATTGTATGTACAAGTTGAATGTCTAAACTAAACAACCTAAAAAGAATGGACAAAAAATATTAAAGCATTTGATCAAACTAAAATTAACAAAATCATGTATCAAACTAAACTTAACAAAATGTTATTTACAAGAAAAATGCATAAAAAATATTAAAACAAAATAAAATGCCATTTTTATTTTTTTATATTTTTGTAGACAGAATAATGGACCTATAGCAAAAAGAACCAATTAAAACAAGCCATTTTCCATTTTTTTAATGATTTTTTAAAAGATATAAAAATATGAAAGAAATTAAAATAACAAAATAGGAAATAAAAGGAGAGGGGGGTCTGAATAGCCAACGCGCTCAGTTGTTTTTCCAGGTGGGCCACAGAGCAGGGGTGTGAATAACAATAACGTGAAGCCCAACACGCTCAGAAATTGAATTAAAAAAACCAAAGAAAAAGGTTAAATCCTCGGTGCAAGTAGCAGCAATATCACGTGCATTTGGCATTGGGCTTACAAAAGGGGGTGGGGTTAGTAATCTGATCCAAGGCCCAATGTTTCATTTTAAATGAAACGCGGCATTTCACTTTAATCTCTCCCTCCGCTTCTCAATTTGAATACTAGCCACACGATTAGCTTAAAAGGTCAATTATCCAGGGTAATCGGACGGCTCCCCTTCATCGTCCCAAACGAGCTAGGGTTTGCAGAAAAAAACAGCTCCCATGCACAACCTTCGAGCTCCTCATTCTCCCTCAATACGCCATGAAAGCAAAACTTGTAAAGACCAAATTCACTCCATTTTTTCCCATCTACAAAACTATGTTCTTAGTTTTCTCTAAAACCCTCTCTATGATTAAACCCGATAGATGGAACTTCATAGCATACCTACTGCACTCACCAGTGGAGCCTCACAATTCTCCAATCCAACCTTCCCATCTTGTTCATTATTTTACCCTGATCTCATCAAGCCAATACATGCTCATTAATACTCAAAATACCACCTATCCTCGATCATCCAAGTTTCAACACTCTGCCATGGAAACTCACAGAAGTCTCTCTAATTCTCAGAATTCAATCACCTATGGTCTCTAAACACTCTGATCCTAACCATTCCATCTAATACCACCTAGAAGAAGAGATATAGATTGAAATGCATACCTTTCAATGTTGATGAAACAGTGGTGGAATCGTGCACTTCAAGACTTGTTAACCTCCAATATTGATCTCCAATGGATGCTGATTCTTCTGTTTGCAATGGTTGTGGCTCAAACTTCTTGAATCACCTTATCCCCTTCTTCATGCAACTTGGAGTGAAAACTTGGATCACACAAACCAGCCTCGAGTTCCTCTCAATTTTCTTTGCCAATTACTCTATGATGATGGTGGATGATGATGATAACAGAAATTAAGATGATTGATGAAGTTTCAATGGAGTTTGGAAAGAAAATGCAAATGGGAGTGAAGGAATCAAAATGGGGTTTGCAAGCTCAAAGAATCACCAACCCATGCACAAATGGCTTCATTTCCTTATATAGATGATGATTAACAGAATGAGAAGCTTCTAGATTGGTCCTAGAGGGATCTAGAAACTTGTGGAAATTTCATGAACTTATCATTTGATGGTATTTTGAATTCTCTTATCTCATGCTTGTACCTTTGTAAACTTGAGTTAAAATCTCCTTTCATGAGATATTAGGAGTGTATGTATGAAAAACCAAGCTTTTCCTTGCCTTGTGTTAAGTTTTACCATGTTGCCTTATGATGCAAGAAACAAATTTACAAAGGAAGTCCAATTTTAAGCCTAAACTCAAAAATGTGGCTGAACCAATGTCTTTAAAATTATGTTGGGAATCAATTTGGTATATTGGATGACCCATATTGGATTTGTAAATCTCTCAAACCATTTTCCAACTTGAACTTTTTCAAGTTATATGCCTTTTTTAAGTCATTTTTCACCAACTTTTGTCAAGTCTTGTTCTATGCATTTCCAAACTTCCATGACCTCTTTTATAGAATTAAAATGACATTTTGAGCAACTTTGATGTTGGGAAGTTTTTCATTTGAAGCTTCCTTGTATGAGTTTTAGGCATAGGCTAAGAATGACCTGTAATCCTCAGATGACCAAAATACCCTTTGCTTGCCAAGACCATAAGTAGAGTTCCACAAATCATATGAAGGCATACTATACCATTATAGAAGGCTAAGAAAATGAGGAACAATTCTTATGTTGACCAGAATTTCATTTGAAATCTCCTTGAGGGGTAAAAATTGCTTGGAAGTCAAGTCACTTTCACAGACAAAATTTCAGATACCTCAGATGACCTGTAACTTGCAAGGACCATAACTTGAGTTCTATAAATCTCCTTGATGTCTTCCACCACTCAAATTAAAGGTATTGAGCTCCTCTACAAGTTGCATGTTGACCAAGGATCCATTTGAAGCTTGCATTTTGACTTATATTGCTTGGAAATTTGACCTAAACTAGGGGATTTTACATAGAAACCCTAATTTAGAAACTCCTCTTCTCCTTGATTTCTCTTGATTTCTTCTTAGCATATCATCATATCCTTATTATTCATGTCAAATGATGAACCCCACATCTCTCCAATATCCCTCAATGCCTTTCAATCAGTCAATTGACCTAGAGTTGACCCAGGGTTGACCCAGATGAAACCCTAGTTGACTGTCTTCATCCCCAACTCTTATGACTACACCAATGACTTGTCTCCTTCTCCAAATGACTTTTTAAGTCTCCCATGAGGCCCACACACTCTCCATGCTCCATCCACAGCTCACAATTTCTTTGTTGATCCTCAGATACCCTCAGTTAGGAGATAGACTCAATGCTTGATCCACTGACTTCTCCAACTTTCAAATTCTTTTCTGATGACTTGAATGATATTGAATTTGGATAATAACCTATTGATAGGCCTCTAGAGATGAGAATAATGATTGGTCCCCTGTTGAATGACTTGCTATGCTTATGCTATGCAGATGATTGGACTATGTACATGGCTCTATATGCAAATGCTAATGATATTAAAACATAAACCAAGTGAATAAGGTTGGGAAAATTTTAGGGTGCAACAGCTGCCCCTATTCAAGCGACTTGGACCCGATTGGGTGAAGAGCCCGGAGCCTTCGGACATTCGCGGTACGAGACGGTTGAATACTAAGAACCCAAAAAATTTGCCAACCGCAGAAATAAACTGCGCCACTGCTTGGGGAACGACATTCGTCAGCTGAATCTGACTGTTACGGCAACCCACTGATCTCGTGCGACCGTGCTGGGGATTATTAGTCTGCATTTCATCAGGAATAAATCGTCCACATTAGGAGTAAACTCTTGTCCATGTTAGGCATAACATTATCCCCGTTAGGACTCACCCTTCCATGTAAGGAATCTCATTCTTTCCACGTTAGGAAACCATCTTCTTTCCACGTAAGGAAACCTGTCCATGTTAGGACTAAACCTTTCCACGTAAGGAATGCAACTCATCTTGATCTGTCCACGTCAGGACTAACTTCTTGACATGTCCGCGTCAGGACTAAACTCTTCCACGTCAGGAATAATCTCTTTCTTTCCACGTCAGGAATCAATCTTGATATGTCCGCGTAAGGACTCAATCTTTCCACATAAGGAATCATCACTTTTCCACGTAAGGAAACTACTTCTTTTCCCCCGTTAGGAATCTCATCTTTCCACGTTAGGAATAAACTCGTCTTTCCACGTTAGAAATCTCCATCTTTCCACGTAAGGAATCTCCAACTCTTTCCACGTAAGGAAACTATTTTTCTTCCACGTAAGGAATACAATCTTCTTTCCGCGTTAGGAATATTTCTTTTTCCACGTAAGGAGTACATCATCCACGTTAGGACCCATCTTTCCACGTAAGGAATAACTTCTATCCACGTAAGGATCACCTCTTTCTTTCCACGTCAGGAATAAAATTTCTTCTGAATCCGTCCACGTCAGGACTAAACTTTTCCATGTAAGGAGACAACTTCTTTCCACATAAGGAATATACCTGTCCATGTCAGGACCCACGTTTCGTCTTGATTTGTCCACGTCAGGACTCGCCTCTTGACTTAATGAGAAAATAAAATTTGTCCACGTTAGGACCCATATCTCAACCTGCTGAAGTAATAGAACCTGTCCACGTCAGGACTTGCGCGTCTTCGACTTGCTGGGGAAATAAGACTTTGTCCACGTCAGGACTCATACTTTGCCAACAACACGAAGAAGGATAAATTCGTCCGCGTCAGAACTCTCGTATCTTGTCATCACAAAGAACTACAAACTTGTCCACGTCAGGACGCACATTTCACCATTACGAATAAAGCTATCTGCTGGAAATAAATGGTCCACGTCAGGACACCAACACGAAGAATAATCAACTTTTGTCCACGTCAGGACTCCACCTTCAATTGATACAAGAAATCAAATCCGTCCACGTTAGGATTAACACATATCGTCAAACTGAGGAAATGTCCACGTCAGGACCCCCACTTCTCTTAGCGCAAAAAACTTGTCAATAAACCCGTCCATGCTAGGACTCATCCTTCCATTGGTCCGCCAACTTCTTATCACTGACGTTACAGCAACTTTGAAGCGGACTCTACTGGGGATATCTGGAAATCAAACTTCCGGACGCCTGTTCTGATAACCGGCTGTAGCCTCTGACATTCTGGTTCATGAAACCTTTTACTGCTGATGTAACAACAACTTTGAAAGAAACAAATCCGCTGGTCGGACTAGAGAAACTTCAACAAGAAACCCTGGCGGGGAAATAAGTAACTCTGCTTGGGGACAAAGAGAAACTTATCCTGCTGACTCTGTGGGGAGTAGTGCCAAAGCTGACACTTCGTTGAATGTCTCCTGCCGAGACTTCAAATGTTTATTGATTCACCTGAGCGAGGGTTCTCTCTACCTGCAAGAGAAACAATACTTGAAACAAAAGGTTAGCCGTCCTGGTTTATGTTTCAACATGCATGCGCTTGACAATGATGTACTGCTCCATTCGACATGGAAATGCTACGCTTTTATTTGGTGAACGCAAGTATGACACTATATGCCCATGCAAATGCAGACTCAAACTGCTGAGATACAGGAACTGCTTCAGCCAAATAAATGCTGAAGATAATGCCAACTCCGCTGGGGATAGCCAGATGCTACAGAATTATTCCGGCAAAATAAATGCTGGAAGAGTGAAGTCGACTCAGCTGGGAAATGGGGAACCAAACACTTCGTTGAAGTAACACCCTGCTGGGGAATATAATTCTGCTGGAGAATACCAGATGCGCCTGGTATAATTGGACTTTTGCTGGAAAGTGAACGGATATCACACGGTATTTTGACAAAATAAATGCCAATGCGCCACACCAACTCTGTCGGGGAGCGTCTTAATCTTCGAGTTCCACTGGGAGGAATGGAAATACTTGCCGAAAAGAGAAACTCCACTGGGGACGGGACGATTCTCTTAGGGAAAGTCCGCTGGCTCCGTTGGGGAGAGAGTAAATGACCCTGCGAGGAAAGGTGAACTTGTCTGAATACATCTCACAATTATTAATCTTCGGAGGCTAAACCAACTCTGCTTGAGATAAGGACTCCTTCGGGGGACACCACACTTGTCTGAACACAGCCTACAATCATGGAATTGCCAACTCTGCTGAGAATGAATGGCTTTGTTGGAGCATGCCTTCTGGATAGACTACGACTTGCTAGGGAATTCGATCCTTCTTCGGGAGGCCCATGCACGACCTGCGCGGGGGTCGAGTCTTTCGTTACTGCAATCTTTGATCGCCTTCCTCGTACGGCTATGAAACCTGCAACAACACAACAAGACAGGACAAGCCTATGCAACCAAATCGATTCAGGTTAGTGACGTTATTTTCAGTTAATTCAAAGCTTTAGTAATTGTTGGCAAGGGCCAGTGATGTTATACACATGCTAGTTTCAGTAAACTTAGGCGTTTTATCATGTACAAAACAGTAAAGAACCAGCATCAAGTACTGAATAACATATTTTATTGATTGGGCCCCTGAATGGGCGGAGTTTTGTACACGGGATGTAACTCCTGAAAAGAGGAAGCTACGCAAAGCAAATACACAAGTATGCACAAGAAGCATAAATATTTTGACAAATTAAACTTTTGTACACATGTCGGCAACGGGATGCAGACGAACACCACGAACTGATCCTCCTATGACTCGCCCGACTCTAACGCTTTCCCGGTATCCACCCTTCTGAAGAGATTGTATCCGATAGTTGACCCCTCGAATATATTCTCCCGCACCAATGCTCAAATGTAATATCAAATTCGGACCGCAGTCATTTGCTTTTCAAATCCCTAACTTTTGCGTGAACCGCCCTTTACGGGTTTTCAGTTCACCGGGATACCCTTTTTTGCCGAAGCCGCCCAGTGTAGGTTTTCAACTTCGCGGGTGTACATTTTTCAATTTTATCCCTAACTTTTGCCCGAACCTTTCATTCTGTTTTTGGTTCGCCAGGATGCCCTATTTTTGCCTGGACTCTCTTTTTTCTGTCCAGCGGGTCAATTTTAAGCAAAGTATTTTTTAACTGCGTCCAAATTCACAGGTGACGTAAAGTCTTCACCGTCCATAGTAGACAACAATAAAGCTCCTCCTGAAAATACTTTCCTGACAACGTATGGCCCTTCGTAGTTGGGGGTCCACTTGCCCCTGTGATCTGCTTGCGGCGGGAGAATCCTTTTCAGCACAAGGTCGCCCGTCTGAAAGCTTCGCGGATGTATCTTCTTATCATATGCTTTCTTCATTCGGCTCTGGTACAAACGACCGTATGCTAGAGAAGCTAGCCTCTTCTCATCCATCAAACTCAATTGGTTCAACCTGTCTTTCACCCATTCTGCCTCGTCTAGTTGGACATCTCGCAATACCCTCAGAGAAGGGATCTCAACTTCCAACGGTAGTACCGCTTCCATTCCGTATACTAACGAGAACGGGGTTGCCCCGGTTGATGTGCGTACCGTCGTACGATAACCGTGCAAAGCAAAAGGTAGCATCTCATGCCAATCCTTATAAGTCACCACCATCTTTTGAACGATCTTCTTGATATTCTTATTGGCCGCCTCGACAGCGCCATTCATCTTGGTCGGTAAGGAGAGGAGTTGTGATGTTCGATCTTGAAATTCTGACAGAGCTCCTTCATCATTTTGTTGTTCAGGTTTGAACCGTTGTCCGTGATTATCCGCTCGGGAATCCCATATCGGCAAATGATATCTCTCTTGATGAATCTGGCCACCACCTGCTTAGTTACGTTTGCGTAAGACGCCGCTTCTACCCACTTGGTGAAATAATCGATTGCTACTAGAATGAACCGGTGCCCATTAGAAGCTGTCGGCTCGATCTTTCCAATCATATCGATTCCCCACATCGAGAATGGCCATGGCGATGACATCACATTTAGAGGACTCGGCGGCACATGGATCTTATCAGCATAGATTTGGCACTTGTGGCACTTCCTCGCAAACTTGAAACAGTCAGTTTCCATAGTTAGCCAAAAATAACCTGCCCTCAGCAGCTTTCTCGTTATAGCATGCCCACCAGCATGCGTACCAAAGGTACCTTCGTGTATTTCCTCCATGAGCAGCTTTGCCTCTCTTTCATCTACGCAACGCAGTAGCACCAAGTCATGGTTTCTTCTGTACAAGACACCATCCGGATTCAAATAGAAATTACCCGCTAATCTCCTGAGAGTCTTCTGATCTTGACTGGATGCCCCAGCCGGATATTCTTTGTTCTTCAGAAAATTAAGGATATCAAAATACCACGGTTTGTCGTCGGATGTTTCATCAATAGCAAATACGAAAGCTGGTTTGTCAAGCCGAGAGATAATGATTCGGGGAGCCTCGTTCCAGAAATTGACTTTGTACATGGAAGACAAAGTGGCGAGAGCGTCAGCCATTTGATTCTCTGCCCGCGGTACATGATGCAACTCAACCTTGTCAAAGAAAGGCAACAATCTCCTTGCATAGTTCATGTAATGTATCAAGTTGGGCTGACGTGTCTCCCATTCCCCTTTGATCTGATTCACCACCAGAGCTGAGTCTCCGTATACGTCCAGATGTTTGATTCACAAATCAATGGCTTCTTCAAGCCCCATTATACAAGCTTCGTATTCGGCCTCATTATTGCTAACGGCAAAGGTCAATCGGGCAGTAAACGGGATGTGCGACCCGTGTGGCGTAGTGATGATTGCCCCTATTCCGCTACCGTAAGCATTCACAGCTCCGTCAAATATCATCTTCCACCTGGAACCCAACTCTGGTCCTTCGTCTGGCAACGGCTCTTCACAATCTTTCATCTTTAGGTGCATGATATCCTCGTCAGGAAAATCAAACCTCATCGATTGGTAATCTTCAATAGGCTGCTCCGCCAGATACTCAGACAGCACACTCCCCTTTATAGCCTTTTGCGAGACGTATTGAATGTCATATTCAGTCAAGACCATCTGCCAACGGGCAATTCTCCCTGACAACGCCTGCTTTTCGAATACATATTTGATAGGATCCATCTTCGAGATGAGCATGGTTGTATGATTCAGCATGTATTGCCTCAAACGCTTGGCGGCCCAGGCTAGCGCGCAACAAGTTTTCTCAAGCATTGAGTATCGAGATTCACAATCTGTAAATTTCTTACTCAAGTAATAAATTGCATGCTCTTTTCTTCCTGTCTCGTCATGTTGACCGAGAACACAACCCATACTTCCTCAAGAACTGTCAAATACATAATCAAGGGTCTCCCTGCCACTGGGGGTATCAAAATAGGAGGCTCCTGCAAATACCGCTTTATTTTATCGAACGCCTTTTGACAGTTTTCGTTCCATGTTACAACTTGATCTTTCTTCAACAGCTTGAATAATGGTTCGCACGTAGCAGTTAGATGAGATATGAACCGGGCGATGTAGTTCAACCTCCCTAAAAACCCGCGCACCTCTTTTTCTGTTTTAGGCGTCGGCATTTCTTGTATCGCTTTTATTTTAGTAGGATCGACCTCTATTCCTCTTTCACTTACGATAAACCCCAGCAGCTTACCCGATCTCACCCCGAAGGTGCATTTGTTAGGGTTCAGCCTCAGCCTGAACTTCCTAAGCCTCTTAAATAACTTCAGCAGATTCACCAGATGCTCTTCCTCTGTCTGGGATTTGGCAATCATATCGTCAACATAAACTTCGATCTCTTTATGCATCATATCATGAAAGTGGTCTTCTCCATATCCTCTGGCGCCATTTTAATCTGATTATAGCCTGAAAAGCCATCCATGAAGGAGAATACGGAGTATTGAGCAGTATTATCAACTAGCACGTCAATATGAGGAAGCGGAAAATCGTCTTTTGGGCTTGCTTTATTCAAATCTCTATAATCCACGCACATCTGAACCTTGCCATCTTTCTTTGGCACTGGTACGATGTTAGCAACCCATGAGGGATATTTTGTCACAGCCAGGAAACCAGCGTCCCACTGTTTTTGAACTTCCTCTTTGATCTTCACTGCCATATCTGGTCGAGTTCTGCGAAGCTTTTGTTTGACCGGCGAGCATTCTTCTTTCAGTGGCAGACGGTGCACAACCATATCTGTATCGAGCCCTGGCATATCTTCATACGACCAAGCGAATACATCACTATACTCTCGGAGCATTTCAACCAGTCTTCGCTTGATATCGCTCTGCAGTGCGGCTCCGATACGAATGTTCTTCTCAATCCCTTCCGACCCCAAGTTGATAATTTCGATTCGTGAGGCAGAATGACTCTTTTCCTCTTGCTTCACCAACCAAGACAGTTCTTCAGGAACGTCACTATCTTCGACAACCTCTTCTTCGGCCTGAAATACCGGATGCTCAAAGTCGGGACGAGTCATAGGTGGTTCAGGGATGTCATCTGAAAATGTCATCCAGCAAAAGGAATGGTTAAGTGCTTCAAAATGCGTATAAAGCGAATAACCACGTCGCCATTTTATTGAAAAAATACAAAACAAGAAAGACAGAGATTACAGTATTTGCACATGAAAAAAAACGCCATTTATTTAATGATTAACACACAATGTTCATAACAACACAGCCCTAAGTAAATCGTGATGCCCCGGGCAAGACATTAGATTGTTCAATAATTAATAAAGCAAAGCATTACTGTTTAAGAGTCACAGGAACAAGCTCCTGAATAGACCAGTTGCACAGTCCTTGTCCTGGCGTGCTTGGCTGAATCCAGGCATCCATATCACAGTCGCTGTCTCCTTCGTCAGACTCCGAAGCAGCATTGATGGTTTCATGACATACTCCACTGGCAGAGATGGTTATTGGCCCTCTGAAACGGGGTGCCCCCACAGCAGGTGTTGATGACGATGGTTGGTATCCCAGCCCGAACCGGTCCATCTTCACAGGGATATCCAGCACTTTGCCCCAGCCCTTCGCTTCTCCTGCCTCCACTAGAGCTTGAGCTTCTTTATACGACGAGACAGCTATCTCTGACACTTTGCTTGGCCCGGACCTTTGTCCTTGATACGCAACCCTTCAAATGCCTGGCAGGGCGTTTCGTGGATCTCTTCCGTCGACCTCCACATATTTAAATGACGACAGATGGCTGACCAGGATGTCTTCTTCTCCGCATATGGTGACTACGCTGTCTCCGACCGTATATTTCAACTTCTGATGCAGGGTAGACGTGACTGCCCCAGCCCCGTGAATCCAGGGTCTTCCGAGCAGGCAGCTATATGCGGGCTGTATATCCATGATATAAAACTCAGTGGCAAACACCTCCGGCCCCACCTGTAGAGGCAATGTTATCGATCCAAAGACTGTTCTTCGCGTGCCGTCGAACGCTCTGACTACCAAGTCACTGGGCGTACACAGGATTCCTCTGACATCCAGCTTCATCATTGCTTTCTTGGGCATCACATTTAAGGATGATCCGGTATCGACCAATACATGCGACATTACTGACCCTCTACACTCAACAGATATGTGCAGCGCCATATTATGATCTCTCCCTTTCGGGGTCAAATCGAAGTCGGTAAAGCCTAAGCTGTGGCCTGCATTCACATGTGCCAACACTCCTTCCAGCTGATTTACAGAGACGTCTTGGGGTACGAAGGAAGTATCCAGGACTTTCAACAAAGCATTTCTGTGAGCTTCTGAACACAAGAGCAATGACAAGATGGATATTTTGGACAGCGTCTGTTGCAGATGCTCCACAATCTTATAATCACTTTTTCGAATCAAAGCGCATGAACTCTTCTACATCTTTCGATGCTGATGCTTTATCGCTTGCTTGCACTGGGACATTCTCAACCATCTTCCCCTTTCCCTTCGCTAGTCTTTCGGCCTCCACTTCAGGTGATATAAAGATCCTACCACTCCTTGTCATACCTCCTGAACCAACAACATTATCCACAGTCTCGGCTGGCTGCTTATCAACATCAATCTTTATCCCGTCACAATACACCTCCAACCCATATGACCAGGGGACTGCTTTCGTGCTCTCGTACGGGATCGGTCCGGCCTTAGTAATGGTGATCGGTGGTCGCTGGACCGGTGCTGCAATAGTGATCGTCTTCCGAGGAATCGTTACAGTGGCCACATCACTCTGATCATCTGCTACCGCCCCCTGCAGGCTCTTCAGTTGCTGCTCTCGGTCAAACTGCAATGTGCCTCCATCAATTAAAGCCTGAATGCCTTTCTTCAAATCATCACACCCCCCCAGCTAGGGTCCAGCATTCTAAGCAATACTCGTCACATCCTGGATAAACACCCCCTTGCAACAATCTGCTTTTTATCTCGCTCAGCGGCGTCTTTAAATCGTCGACATTCATAACCAGATTCAACCCTTCCTCAGTCAGAATGGCGTTCGCCCCATGATTAGGCATGGGTTTTTGCACTATATTCGGACCTGCCGTTCCGAAATTGATAGTCTTATTGTCCAAAAGATCCTGCACCACGTGCTTAAAAAGCATGGCAGCCCTCTACATCGTGGCCCGGAGCCCCAGAATGAACAGTGCCTGCTTGCATCATAACCATACGGAGGAGTTCCCGTTATCGGTGCCAGAGTTCTCTTCTCTACCAAATTTATACCCAACAACGTCTGCAACAAATCTGCATAGGTTGAGGGAGGCTTCTCAAACACTCTTCTTGGTTTACCACCCTGGAATCTTCGATGAGCCTGCTGCGCACCCTGCTGTGGCTGCTGCTGCTGTTGCTGTTGTTGCTGCATTGGCTGCTGCTGAAACGGTTGTTGTGGTTGAAGTGGTTGTTGCTGATACGGAATAGTAACACTCGCCACCTGCTGCGGCTGATGATATTGGTTTCGTCCCCTGCCTCGGCCTCGGCCTCGGCCTCCAAACACTGCGCTTGCCTCGCCCTGACGGCGCCCACCAAAAGCCTTCCTATTACTGCCAGATGCAGTTGATTCCTCGACTTGGAACTTTCCCTGCTTAATGTTACGTTCAATCTTTTCTCCCATCAGAATTAAATCTGAGAAACTGGCCAGAGATGTATGAAACAACATGTCATGAAACAAGCCTGTGAATGTGCCGACGAACATGTCATTCATTTCCTTGTCTTCTAAAGGAGGACGGACCCTGGCAGCCATATCGCGCCACCTTTGCGCGTACTCTTTAAAGCTCTCACCCTTCTTCTGCGACAGCCCCGTCAATTGGACCCGATTGGGCGCCAAGTCGCTGTTATACTTGTAGTGAGCTACAAATGCCTCTGCCAATTGCTTCCATGTCTTTATATTAGTTGGCTCCAACCCCATGTACCACTCTAAGGAAGGACCCGACAGACTATCTTGAAAGAAATGCATTAGCATTCTCTCATCAGTCGAGTATGCAGACATCTTTCTGTAATAAGCCCGTACGTGCACTTTCGGACATGTGTCCCCTTTATACTTATCAAACGCAGGAGCTTTGAATTTGATTGGCACCCTCAAGCCAGGTACCAGACCCATTGTTGCCATGTCCAAGCCCACAGCACTTTGGTTCAGGACCCCCCTCATCTGCTCTTCTAGCATTCTGATCTTCTGGGAGTTATCCATCGGCCCTTCAAAGCCTCCGCCGGAGAAAGCGTCCTCCTGCTGATCTTCTTGCCACATACCATCCCCAGCTCCATACCCATCATATCCATTATTGCGGCCAGTTCTAATCTGATTCATCCCCGGACCTCGGCCTCTGTTGCCGTACCCTTGAACACCTCCAGCAGGCCCAAAAGCCATTAACCCAGCGCCGTTTCCATTTCCAAAACCTCCGTAACCCTGATTGGCCACCCCATAACCATCTTGCCCAAAGCCTTGAGCATTGAAACCATACTTCCCAGCGTTATCGAATCCCTGATCGTTGAACCCGAATCCAGCATTGCCAAAGCCGTTGCCTCCCATATTATCTCCCAAGTTGACATCACCAAGCCTAACGTTATGGACAGCAGTCTCGTTCCCAACTCCGATGTTACCGTTCCCAGCAGCGGTAGCGTTGTTGACATTAGCAGCAGGTATGTTGACTACCGGTGGAGCCACTGGCGTGGGAGTGCCATCTCCATGAACAGTGTCGACTCGCACAGACTGATGATCCTCATTACCGTGACCAGCATTTCGGGCCAACAGAGGTTGGACCATGGCTTGCAAATTTTCTTGACCTTTTGCAATAGCTTCCATGGTCTGCATAAAGAGAGCTAGCTTCTCGCGCACATCTTGCATCTCGTTCTGCATTTGATCCATGATTCTTCGACAATTGGTGCGAGTGGAATAGCGGTGCGGGTGCTGATCTGCAATCCTGAAAATACCTGATACAGAACAGGAAATAAGACACCATCCAAAGATTACCTGTAATGCAATATGAATATGAATGCAATGCAATGTGTGTGTCTGTGCATTAGGGAAATTCATTCCTAATTCTAGTGTGAAGGTGCCAGTGCAGTGACAGTGCTTAGTAATACAAAGATCGGAGTTGAATCACAGAAAGCCTCATATATTGCAGAGAGACCCATAAGCCAAGAATACAATGTCACTGAGAGTACAATAAGAAGGCATGACCTCAACCAACAATCCTGGTGATGGTCAGCACTATGCAAATAAAGCATACAAGTTACTACATGAAATGATCAAACCCTCCCATAAGTCTGGTACTCTTCTAGCAACTTTTTGGTCTCCGGATGACTTGGTCGAGCAAGCAGCCCTTCAACAAGTTGGTTTCTTTTCTTAAGAACACGTCGCACGTCTTCAGCAGTCTCCTCCCATGCCCCCTCTCCGAAGCGATCTTCTAGTTTACGCTTCTGAGGCACAGCTTCATCTCTTCCTTTGATGGCCTTGTTCAGTGCGTTCTGGAGACCATACCGGGTCATCACTTCTTCTTCGCACTTCTTGATGCTGGACTTCAACTGCTCTTCGAGGTCGGAAATTTGCTGCTTCAACTTATCTTCCCTCTTCTTATTGTTGGTGAGCGTGGCATTCCAAGTCTTATTGCAAGAAGAGATCTCTCGGTGAGCGATGTCAAGTGCTTTCTTCTTGGATTCAAGCATGTCATGGGAGCTTCTGAACTTTTGCCCCAGACGTTCGCGCTTCTTCCTCTCCGCAGTCAACTCAGCCCCTAGTCTGTTCATTAGCTCAATCTGCTGTTGGAAAGCATGCACGACCTTGTTTTTCTCGCTGCGCATCTGGGCTAGCTCCTGCTCTAACCCTTCGTTGATCTTCATCAAGGCTTCTTTTTCTTTCACAACCTGCTCGTAGGCCTCCCTAGAAACAGTAGTTGGCTCTGCTACCGGAATAGGAACAAGGATTGGTGCATCTGGAAATGGCATCCGCAACTGACTTGCTCTCTCCTGGATCCAAACTCTGTAAGGTGCATAGGCCTGACAGTCATTCTTTCCTAACAGCGGCTTCCCTCTTCGGTTAATACGCGTCCAGGCATGCTGCAGCTTGGCTAGTAACTCCCCCTTCAAATCTCCGGTGAAGTAAAGAGATTCCTGTACTTCCTCCTCCTTTGGCGGGTTCTTCAGCGCATATTTGAACTGACGGACCAACAGCGATGGGTTGTAGTTAATACACCCTTTTCTTCCTATCAACGGCACATTAGGGTACCCAGAACAACTGAATATAAGCTCAGCCCCTAGCAGGTCTCGATCAAACCACTCAACGTCTTCGGAAGACAGCCTCATCAGGCGCTCTGACCAGCTAGCGGTGGTTGCACTCTCTACAAAAGATCCCTTCATGGGAAGATGACTCTTGAACCACATATTCAACAAAGGAACACAACAGTAAACAATCTTTCCCCTTCTGTTTTCGTTCTTGTAGTGCAGGGAGTGGTAGAAGTCTCCAATCAACGTTGGCACTGGATTGCCGGCAGCAAATAGATGGAAAGCGTCCAAGTCTACGAAATTGGGCAAGTTAGGGAATAGCACAATCCCATAAATGCATAGAGCCAAAATAGCATTGAAAACCACCCAACATCCGCTCTTGGCATACTCCTGAGCTTTGCCAACCAGGAAATCAAGAGAGAACCCTGAAACCCCAAGCCAAGAAGTCACTAACAGTTCTGCAGCGTCCATATGCAAAGCTTTGGCTAAGTCCTCCAACTTGGGCTCAGCAGCAGAGTGAATAAAGGGAACCTTGTTCTGCACGGGTAGCTCAATAAACTCCACATACTCCTCAATGGTAGGCCCTAGAATGAAGTCAGCAAACGTAAAACATCTCAATGCGGGGTCATAGAACTGCATCAAGGTGTACAGCCCGTTCATCTCATCAGCGGTGGGCTTGCAGACTAATCTCAGTAATCTCCCATGACTCATTCTGAAGCTTCTCCTAACCTCCTCATCAGCAAGAGATATCAGACCAAGCAAAGAAGTAATATCAGGTGAAGGCAGCTTATACGCAACTGTTTTCCTCAAACCAGCCATAATCAATACTCAGAAGTCTGGGCACTAGAATCGGAGGATATGCAAATGCACCTGCAGCACAGACACACGTTAATGGGATGCAATGATAATGGGTATGCAAACAATGCAATGCAAGTAACATGCAACAGGGACCAACTGCCGTAGCTGAACAGCCTGAACCATATCAAGAAGTCTCAGATAGACTCTATAGAAGTCCTCAAACCCTGGTCTCAGATAGACCTAAAACAAAGCTCCAACAATGGTCTCTGACAGACCTCAAACCATAACTCTAACTGGTCTCTGGCAGACCTCATATCATATCTCCAACTGGTCTCTTACAGACCTCAGAACTATCCAACTGGTCTCTGACAGACCTCAGAACTCTCCAACTAGTCTCTGACAGACCTCATAACTCTCCATAAATACCCAGGATCTCTGATCAAGAAATAACCGGTATCTGAAAGTCTAGTTACCTGCATAACTCCAAACCCTCTCACAGGTGGATGTCCTAGTAACTGACAAAGGTATGGCATCCTATGCGGTCGTCGGCGTCATAGACTTTCAGGGTTGATGATACAATTCCCAGAAGGAGTGGCATCATCAAATCCTGAAGAGGCCTCACTTAGCCAACTTCCAAATGATCGGTTCCCGGAGTCGACAATTCAGCTGACCAACAACCCCTTCGACCCAAAGTGTAGAAAAAGAAGCCAACCAGAAGAACCTCGTCCGAGTGTAGATTTCATGAGACACTAATGCAAGCAAAGCCGGCATGCGCCCACTACTTTCTACTCTAATTCTAGGTGCACTCAAGCCCAGGTCCGGCTTCTCACTCAATATCAGAACACCCATCACACCCCACAAAGTACAGCAATAATAATCAATATATATAATGCTGAAAATAAAGGTCAGAAATATAAATCCATACAAAATCCTCGACGGGAAAACAAGCGTTAGGATTGACTCTCTTAAGGGACGTTGGATCCCAAATGCATAAGAACTATCGCAGTCCTTAGCGGTCAGGGGACGTTGGGTCCCCAGCAGAGTCGCCAGCTGTCGCTACTGCGAAAATCGGCGTCGGCTGAACAGAAGAGTCGCCACCGTGCGTTATTTATCCCACAGAAGGGAAAGGAAACGCTCAGAGTAAACCTCGCACAACACGGGAGAGGTATGGTCATCGCAACCAAAACCTGGATTCGGGAGTCGGTTACGCAAGGGGAAGGTATTAGCACCCCTCACGTCCGTCGTACTCGACGGGATCCACGCTTGTTTTCGGGTATGGATTGTTATTCTATCTACTCTACAGGTCTGGGGGTTAAAAATAAAAGAAAATGACTCGGCAAAGTATCGCACTTTATGCCTACGTATTCCCGTCTGGAACGAGAAATCAGAGTCAACGTAGTTCGCCTACCCACGGGAAAGGAGGGGAAGGTTGCTCGCTAGGATATCGCATCCTATGCCTACGTACTTTCATACAGCATGAAAGATCAGAGCAAACGTAGTTCGGGCCACGTACGACACAGGTTTGTCTTGGTTGATTTTATTCCTTCTGAAAAAGGTTTTTTCTGATTAACAGTCCCAGCGGACAAAAATGATGTTTTGATGAGTTCACATTCTTTTACGGAAGAAGTGTCTTTTATTGTGTTCGAAATATTTATTGTGTTTTTCTGTTTGTTTTGAGAAAGAAGAGACAGAACTCTAACCTACGGTTGCGAAGGGAATCAAACTAACCTACTGTTATCATGCATGGGTTAAGACCTAATGTCTATCATGCTCCTCTCTTGCGCAGAGAGAAACAGAGATCCTAAGGGAATAGACGGAAACAGAAACAATATCAAATATATACAGTAAAACAGTAAAATGCATGGATGCAGCAATACAATCGAGGCAAGGGAGTCCCACTCAACCTCGAACCTAGAAAACAATAGGCAAAAGTGAACAACATTCACTTTCAACCCAACAGGGTAAACAGCAAACAATACATCCAGGAAAACCAATCAATACATTAGAAATGAATTACAGCAGAAAAAATAAACAGCAATCAGCAGCTCTGAAACAACATCTGACTTCAAGCTTCAGCAAGCATCAATCTCCATCTCCACAGCCTTCAAGCAAGGTCTTTGTCATCAATCTTCAGTATACAATGGCTTTTCTTCAAGTCTCATCCTCCAAGCTGAGGGATCAATCACAAGAGTGAATCGGGTGTTAAGCAATTAGTTGACTACCAAGGGTGGCAAACCAACTGCTACTAACACATAAGACATTTTCTCTCAAGAGTTCTATCCCTTAGACAGTAGCACCAAGCCTTCCAAAGGAAGGGGGTGAGTGTCTTAGAGAGACTCTGTATCACAGAGAGGAATGGAGGCAGTCAAAACCTTCCATGTTTGAGAATCAAGTTTTCTAATCTAGAGCTCTGCCTAGCTCCTAAACCCTAATCTCCTCAACAGCTGCTAGCAGGAATCTCCTCTTCAACTCTGGAAGTTGGTCTTCAAACTCTGGATCTCCAATGGCTCCATCATCACAAGTCTTCAGCTCTCCCAATCCCCAAGCAATCCCAATACCCACACAGACAAATCAATAATCCCCAGAGGGCACACCATACCAGTCAATCAAATACAGTAATATACTAATAGCAGTAGGGGAACCCTAGTGATTTCTGAGGGATCTAATAACTACCCATAGTCCCTATAGTCCCATAGCTAAAATATTCAATCTCTAAGTCCTAAGGGAAATGAAATTATTCACCTATGTTGTCACTAAAACCCTAATTTTGTTCATGTTATTCACACCTAAACTAATCACCTGAAATTAATTTCTAAAAATGGGAACTAAATTGTATGTACAAGTTGAATGTCTAAACTAAAAAACCTAAAAAGAATGGACAAAAAATATTAAAGCATTTGATCAAACTAAAATTAACAAAATCATGTATCAAACTAAACTTAACAAAATGTTATTTACAAGAAAAATGCATAAAAAATATTAAAACAAAATAAAATGCCATTTTTATTTTTTTATATTTTTGTAGACAGAATAATGGACCTATAGCAAAAAGAACCAATTAAAACAAGCCATTTTCCATTTTTTAATGATTTTTTAAAAGATATAAAAATATGAAAGAAATTAAAATAACAAAATAGGAAATAAAAGGAGAGGGGGGTCTGAATAGCCAACGCGCTCAGTTGTTTTTCCAGGTGGGCCACAGAGCAGGGGTGTGAATAACAATAACGTGAAGCCCAACACGCTCAGAAATTGAATTAAAAAAAACCAAAGAAAAAGGTTAAATCCTCGGTGCAAGTAGCAGCAATATCACGTGCATTTGGCATTGGGCTTACAAAAGGGGGTGGGGTTAGTAATCTGATCCAAGGCCCAACGTTTCATTTTAAATGAAACGCGGCGTTTCACTTTAATCTCTCCCTCCGCTTCTCAATTTGAATACTAGCCACACGATTAGCTTAAAAGGTCAATTATCCAGGGTAATCGGACGGCTCCCCTTCATCGTCCCAAACGAGCTAGGGTTTGCAGAAAAAAACAGCTCCCATGCACAACCTTCGAGCTCCTCATTCTCCCTCAATACGCCATGAAAGCAAAACTTGTAAAGACCAAATTCACTCCATTTTTTCCCCTCTACAAGACTATGTTCTTAGTTTTCTCTAAAACCCTCTCTATGATTAAACCCGATAGATGGAACTTCATAGCATACCTACTGCACTCACCAGTGGAGCCTCACAATTCTCCAATCCAACCTTCCCATCTTGTTCATTATTTTACCCTGATCTCATCAAGCCAATACATGCTCATTAATACTCAAAATACCACCTATCCTCGATCATCCAAGTTTCAACACTCTGCCATGGAAACTCACAGAAGTCTCTCTAATTCTCAGAATTCAATCACCTATGGTCTCTAAACACTCTGATCCTAACCATTCCATCTAATACCACCTAGAAGAAGAGATATAGATTGAAATGCATACCTTGCAATGTTGATGAAACAGTGGTGGAATCGTGCACTTCAAGACTTGTTAACCTCCAATATTGATCTCCAATGGATGCTGATTCTTCTGTTTGTAATGGTTGTGGCTCAAACTTCTTGAATCACCTTATCCCCTTCTTCATGCAACTTGGAGTGAAAACTTGGATCACACAAACCAGCCTCGAGTTCCTCTCAATTTTCTTTGCCAATTACTCTATGATGATGGTGGATGATGATGATAACAGAAATTAAGATGATTGATGAAGTTTCAATGGAGTTTGGAAAGAAAATGCAAATGGGAGTGAAGGAATCAAAATGGGGTTTGCAAGCTCAAAGAATCACCAACCCATGCACAAATGGCTTCATTTCCTTATATAGATGATGATTAACAGAATGAGAAGCTTCTAGATTGGTCCTAGAGGGATCTAGAAACTTGTGGAAATTTCATGAACTTATCATTTGATGGTATTTTGAATTCTCTTATCTCATGCTTGTACCTTTGTAAACTTGAGTTAAAATCTCCTTTCATGAGATATTAGGAGTGTATGTATGAAAAACCAAGCTTTTCCTTGCCTTGTGTTAAGTTTTACCATGTTGCCTTATGATGCAAGAAACAAATTTACAAAGGAAGTCTAATTTTTAAGCCTAAACTCAAAAATGTGGCTGAACAAATGTATTTAAAATGATGTTGGGAATCAATTTGGTATATTGGATGACCCATATTGGATTTGTAAATCTCTCAAACCATTTTCCAACTTGAACTTTTTCAAGTTATATGCCTTTTTTAAGTCATTTTTCACCAACTTTTATCAAGTCTTTTTATATGCATTTACAAACTTCCATGACCTATTTTCTAGACTTAAAATGACATTTTGAGCAACTTTGATGTTGGGAAGTTTTTCATTTGAAGCTTCCTTGTATGAGTTTTAGGCATAGGCTAAGAATGACCTGTAATCCTCAGATGACCAAAATACCCTTTTCTTGACAAGACCATAAGTAGAGTTCAACAAATCATATGAAGGCATACTTTACCATTCTAGAAAGCTAAGACAATGAGGAACAATTCTTATGTTGACCAGAAATTCATTTGAAATCTCCTTGAGGGGTAAAAATTGCTTGGAAGTCAAGTCACTTTCACAGACAAAATTTCAGATACCTCAGATGACCTGTAACTTGCAAGGACCATAACTTGAGTTCTATAAATCTCCTTGATGTCTTCCACCACTCAAATTAAAGGTATTGAGCTCCTCTACAAGTTTCATGTTGACCAAGGATCCATTTGAAGCTTTAATTTTGACTTATATTGCTTGGAAATTTGACCTAAACTAGGGGATTTTACATAGAAACCCTAATTTAGAAACTCCTCTTCTCCTTGATTTCTCTTGATTTATTCTTAGCATATCATCATATCCTTGTTCTTCATGTCAAATGATGAACCCCACATCTCTCCAATAGCCCTCAATGCCTTTCAATCAGTCAATTGACCTAGAGTTGACCCAGGGTTGACCCAGATGAAACCCTAGTTGACTGTCTTCATCCCCAACTCTTATGACTACACCAATGACTTGTCTCCTTCTCCAAATTACTTTTTAAGTCTCCCATGAGGCCCACACACTCTCCATGCTCCATCCACAGCTCACAATTTCTTTGTTGATCCTCAGATACCCTCAGTTAGGAGATAGACTCAATGCTTGATCCACTGACTTCTCCAACTTTCAAATTCTTTTCTGATGACTTGAATGATATTGAATTTGGATAATAACCTCTTGATAGGCCTCTAGAGATGAGAATAATGATTGGTCCCCTGTTGAATGACTTGCTATGCTTATGCTATGCAGATGATTGGACTATGTACATGGCTCTATATGCAAATGCTAATGATATTAAAACATAAACCAAGTGAATAAGGTTGGGCAAATTTTAGGGTGCAACAGGTACGACCACGTACCACGTCATAACTATCATCAGTGCGACATTTGTTCCAAGAACAACCAAGGGTTCAACGTTGTACAGGAAGCCCTTCAAGAGAAAATGGACTTGGGTTGGATCTAAGATCACAAAATTTATGGAGTAAACATAGTTTATGAATGCCCAGGAATTGTTCAAAATTTTTACATTCGCGAAATGAATGTAAACTTGGTAGCAATGCACTCCATACAAAGTCAACATCACAATCTACCGTCGCACGACTACAGTGGTTGCCCAATTTGTTCAAAAGATAATCAAGGATGCCCTTTTGTGCAAGAAGCTCTCTAATGTCAAATGGATCTAGGTTGGATTCAAGACTATCACAGAAGGAACGATTGTCAGATCAACATGATTAATGAATGTCCAAACAGAGTTCAAATCTTCGACATTCGCCTGATGAACACGAGTCTGGTAGAATTACATGCCAAACAGGTTCGACTTGGCTTCTTAGCATCGCACAACTATCAGGATTGTAGAGTCTTCTTCGAGAATGATCAAGGTTGCATGCTTGTACAAAGAACTCTTCAACACTTATTAGATCACTGGTGGTTCCCAATATACCAAGACACAGAAACTCATCAAGTCAACATAGCTGATGAAGGCCCAAGTAGATATGAAACCTGTGACATTCACTTATTATCAACAAACTTAGTGAAAATGCACTGCATACAGAGTGGATACGACCGAGTACCTCCTCACAATTATGAACGCTGCGGGATATGTTCAAGAAATGACCAAGGATGCTACCTCGTGCGAGCAACTTTCCAGAATTAGGTAGACTGAGGAGAGATCCTACCAAACAGAATAAGGGATTATCAATCAATCAATATAGTGCAAGATTGCCCAGGGCAGTATGCAGTTCATCATATCAAACACATTGAAACATCATTTGTCAAATTTCACAAATATTTGTGTGGACTTAACTACTTTGGTCCAAATCACCATGATCACTCACCTTGCGGAAAATTCCGCAGTAGCCGGTATGGTTGCATCCATATCCAAAATGAGATTCAAGAGCTATTAGACCAAAGGACCATTACGGTCTTCAATGAAATAGAATCCATTAACTACATAATTGATGAAAATGTATTCACCATAATTCCCTTGCTCAGTGAACCAAAGCGTTTGGAGATCCCTTTTGATAGTGGAAAACTTCCCGATATCCCCAAACTAGAACCCATAGAGGTTGCTTATGCCATTCAGAAAAGTCACATAACTTCTTTGGTCATCTACTTGTCAAGCCCGATGCCATACAAATAAGAGAAAGCCATTCCTTAAAAATACGGTGCTACTATGATGGAGGATGGAAAGGAAGTTCTACTGCCATCCATTGCCAACATTGCTGATGTAAGCCGTGTAACCCAGAGTGTCCGAATTTTCAATAAAGGAATAAAAGAGCCCCAAAAGAAAAGGAACCTCAGATCAAAGTTCCTAATAAATAGATTGTCCAGTAAAGTGGTACATATTAGGTGAAAAACAATGATGAAATGTTAAAGCTAATCAAAAAGAGTGAATACAACATTGTGGATCAGTTATTGCTTACTCCTTCCTGGATATCTATATTATCCCTTCTGTTGAGTTCGGAAGCTCACTGGGAAGCTTTACAAAAGATTTTGGAACAAGCCTTCTTCGAACAAGACATAATAGTGGATCAACTTGATAACATAGTTTCTAACATCACTTCCTGTAATAACTTAGGTTTTAGTGATGAAGAACTCTCGGAAGAGGGAAAAATCATAACATGGCACTTAATATCACAATCAGTTGCAGGGACGATACTCTAGCGAACATACTAGTAGACACTGGTTTATCTCTAAGTGTCATGCCAAAATCAACTCTTGAGCAACTATATTTTCAAGGCATTTCAATGAGAGGCAGCGAGATCATAGTCAAAGCTTTTGACGGATCCAGAAAAACAGTGATCGGCAAAGTAGACCTTCCCATAACCATTGGTCCCCACACTTTCTAAGTCACCTTCTAAGTGATGGATATCCGAGCATCATACATTTTTTTATTGGGCCGACCTTAGATCCATGAAGCAGAAGCAGTCACCTCAACACTTCACCAGAAGTTGAAGTTTGTAAAGAACAACAAGTTGGTCACAGTATGTGGAGAGCGAGTTTTAATTGTAAGCAACCTATCATCATTCTTCTACTTGGAACCAAAAGATGTTATAGGAACCCGACTCCAGGAACTTTCTATGAGTAATGAAAGCAATCGAGAAAAAGGAACATCTATTTCCTCGTATCAAGACGTTGTTCGAATAGTAGAAAACAATACCAGTAAAGGATGAGTACAAATTGTGATTCCTACCGATAATAGAACAAGAAAAGGTCTTGGTTTTACATCAACGTTTACCAAAATTATAAAGAATGACGAGGCCACTCAACCTATTCAAGATTTCTTCCACAGTGGGGGTTTCCTCCATCCCGTTTCCCAAGAGGTCCACACCATCAATGGAGATGACCCCAAAGACAATTCTTTCGAACCAAGCTAAGAATGGAAATCATACCTTAACGATGAAGGATACATATCACAAGAAGAGACGTGATGACTCGATTTCATATCGTTTATTTTGATTCAATTTGTGCATATTTACTTGTTGTTTTATCGAGTCCTTACCATTTTCCATGTTATTTGCTTATGTTTCCCTTTGTTTTGCTTTGACAGGTGCCATTTCAGTCATGTAGAAGAAAAGTATCAAATTGAGTTGAAGAATGAAGGAAAAGTGAAGAAAATCAAGAGTTCTGGCCATCCTAGATGAATGGCGCTTGCCATGTGTCACCCTTCATCCAAATGGTGCTCGCCATGCTAAAAAAGGAGGGAAATCCATTTCAAGCGAATGGCGCTCACCATTAGGGGACGGCGATCGCCGTTGTTCGCGGGAGCCGTTTTTCAGAAGCAGTTTCTTTGGTTTGAATTCAAATCCAAACCTCTGTTATTGGAGCCTATTTTCTTCTATAAATAGGAAACCAGAGGTCTGCATTTATCATCCAAGAAACCTGCGGAAGCGCTGCCGAAATCACCCGAACCATATATTCACTTTCCACAATATCAATTGTTTACACTGAGCAATTGATATACCATTGTATTTTCTTTATCTCTGTTGTGTTGATGTACTTGGATCAAGGTCTAATTTAATCAAAGTTTCTATTTATTCTACTTTCCTTGTAATTTACAGGTTATTTATTTTATTTCTCGCATTTATTTACCGTTTCGTCATTTGCACATGTTTGCTTTATACTTGAATTTTACTCCGAAACTTAATTCTGAATTTTCACTCAAATTAACCGGCATGTATGTTTTAATTTCCAGAAATCTTAATATGTTAGTTTTAGGATTCGATATGTTAGGCTAAGTTTCTATGAGCCCGTAGTTTGAGGACTGTCGTTTCGACGGGACTCTGTAGAAACCAACAGTGTTAATTATGCATGTCTTATAATCTGGCTTTAGTGTCTAGTTCTAATTTAGGCTGCTTTGTCGTGAGAGCGAGAAGCCTCTTAATAGAGTTTGGTCACGAGAGTGAGAAATGTATTAAGGTGTGTCCAATAGAGCGAGAGGTTGAGGTAATCACCAGCTAATAGACACTGAGCACTGGACTTAAATGCAGCGAGAGTGCTTTAGGCTTCGGTTAGGCTTTGTTAGTTTTCAAAATACGTCTTTTAACTACCAAGCAAGCGAGAACAAAATCTTGGGGTTATTAGGTGTGGCTCAGTCAATAGCGCGAGAGTGTGAGATTGAGTTTTTAAGCCGACAATTCCTACAGAACTATTCTTCATACCCTTGTTAGCACTCAGAATCTATAGAGTCCCTTAGGAGTGTGGAAATCATTCTTCGGTCTCGTTCCATTATTTGTTTTAAACCCGTCAGCATTAGTTATTTTTTCTGCCCCCTTTTTATTCCGTGACATTAAGCCTTAGCTCTATAACATAATATAGATCACTTTAGGTTGATTATTAATCCTTGTGGATTCGATAATATTTTAAAACTACACGATACACTGTATGCTTGCAGTTCTATCAGATTAATACTCTAAGTCCGCAATCAAGGCGTACATGCCATTTTGCTATCCACAACAAAACTCCAGATATGTTCCAAAATCAGATGTCGAGATAATCTACGGAGATTATGATACTGAAGGATTTCGCGCTCCTCCTAATTCATTAGAAACTGATACTATGATGAAAGATAATTTTGACTAAAACTCGGATGATCCCATGCATGATTTACCTATTTGGGAGCCTTACATGGAAGATCCAGGATATCAAAGCCAGTTAGAGAGTGCATATTTTCCAGATAACCCTGAAAAAGTTTCATCTGTTTCTTCAGAAGCATGGAGGCCTTACTCAGAAAATCCCGAACATATCAAACTTCGTCTCAATAAAGTCACAATAATTTCCGGAAAATAATTTACAACTTTGCACTACCTGAAGTCAATGTCATCGAGGAAGACAACCCCTCAGAAACTTTGGATCCCTTGGGACAACCAAGCAGAAATTTTGATTTTCTAGTGAAGTATACTGCTCCTGAAAGCTCTTGCATCATGTTTGAAGACATCCAACCAACTAGATGGGGAGATCCTCCTGATCAAGAAGATACATGTAAAAAGAAAATAAAAAATTTCTCTGCTAATAACTCTGCATGGGAAGAAGACTCTAGTAATCCAACTCCCCGAGAAGTCAGTGTCATTACCGAAGACAATTTCGGAAGGAAAATACCAGACTTTGTAATCCACATAGGAGTTCGTCACAATTGGATAGTTGTTGGTGTCCTGAATATTGTTCACATCTCAAAGTAAATGCCTCGTCTTTGTTTTGACCTCTCACCTTGCCCGAGTGAAAGGATGTTTTATATGGCATCATCTCCTGTAAATATTTCCTCTCTGCCTTGCCCAAGGGCAGATGAGTCTTGTTTTATAGGGCTTGTGTTTCAACAATTGACAAATCATAAATAAATATGTCATTTTGAACTCCCGCATTTATTGTTGTTTTGCTTTTTGCTTTTTGCTTTTTCATAAAATGGTAATCCTAAAACAGACAAAAATAACAAACGTTTTCAAAAATACATTGCACACCACTTTTTGCATTTTTCTATCTTCTCTAAAAAGGAATCATCAATCATATTATGCAGATTAGTTGCTAAGAGCCCCGTTGAAATATATGATCCAATGCCTTCTCCCAACTTTGAGTTCCCAGTATTCGAAGCCGAAGAAGAAGATGATGAAGAAATTCCAGATGAGATCTCCCGACTACTTAAGCAGAAGGAAAATTCCATTAAACCCTACAAAGAGCCATTGGAAATGGTTATTTGGGGTTCAGAAGAAGAAATAAAAGAAGTTAAGATTGGATCCTTACTCAGTTCAACTATTAGAAAGTGTCTGGTACAACTTCTCAAAGAATTTCCAGGTGTGTTTGCTTGGTCCTACCAAGATATACCAGGGTTGGATACCAACATTGTGAAACATCATTTTCCATTAAAGCCAGAATGTCCTCCAGTCAAAAAAATTTGAGAAGGACTCATCCAGATATGGCCATCAAGATCAAAGAAGAAGTCCAAAAGCAAATCGATGCAGGCTTCCTTGCCACGTCAGAATATCCTCAGTGGCTAGCCAACATAGTACCAATTCCCAAGAAGGATGGAAAAGTTAGAATGTGTGTGGACTACAGGGATCTAAATAAAGCAAGTCCGAAGAATTACATCCCTTACCACACGCTGATATGTTAATTGATAGCACTACAAATTCAAAGCCTTTTCCTTCATGGACGGATTTTCAGGCTATAATCAAATCAAGATGGCACTAGAAGATATGGAGAAAAATTAATATATTACACCATGGGGAACCTTTTGCTATAAAGTGATGCCATTCGGATTAAAAAATGCAGGCACGACTAATCAAAGCGCAATGACAACTCTATTTCATGACATGATACACAAAGAAATTGAAGTGTATGTTGATGATATGATTGCTAAGTATGAAATAGAAGAAGAACATGTGGAAATTTTGTCAAAACTATTCGAGCGTCTGAGAAAATACAAACTCCGCTCGAATCTCAACAAATGTACATTTGGTGTTCGCTCAGGAAAGCTTTTGGGATTCATCGTCATCCAGAAAGGAATTGAAGTTGATCCCAACAAAGTCAAGGTCATTCAAGAAATGCCTTCACCTAGTGTCATAACCAAAAATTTGACCCCTAGATTCCATCATCATTCTAGTTTCATCAAGCATGTGATATCTAACCTTAACCTTTTTCAAGTTGATCTTTGTCAAGATGCAGATGAATTAGGGTTTTACACTGTCAAAATCAAGGATCCCGTGGACTGATCAGTCAAGGTGTTGGATTGATATTATACAAATCAAGTCTTCATGTCAACAAGAGACTCATATCATGCCAAGGACAAGTGATATCTGAGGTTGTTACCAAAAGAACAGAAGCAGTGCAACACCCTGATTAAGGTTTCTAGTGGAAAACGTCAACTGAAGTTTGACTTCTAGTCTAAATGGATTTTCAAAGCTTGAATCATAATCCATGGCACTCATATGACTTATTAAAGTCTCCCTAAGAAGTTTGAAAGGCTCAAAAATACCCAGAACACTGAGGATCGATCCTGAAGGTTTCAGTCGTTCGGTTCGTCTGTCTGGAAAGGCAACTATTTAACTTTTAGGGTTTTGACCCCAAATTAAAGCAAGCATGTCTTCCAACATCATTTTATGCCTAAATAGTAAGTTTGGTGGAGATTTAATCAAGTATTGATGGATAACTTGCAAATCAAGAAACTAGGGTTCATGAAAAACCCTAATTTTTAGCCAACTTGAAGTGACCATAACTTCCTAACCACACATCCAAATGGAGTGGTTCAAAGCTTTTTGGAAAGCTCTTGAGGAGCCCTACAAAAGTTTCCTATAGGGTTGAGGTCCAAGAATCTATAGATTTTGAGTTATGAGCTCATCAAGTTGTGAAGAATTTCAACACTTTTAGAAAATTTTCATGTTTCTTGGCTTGTAAGTCAACTTTTACAACAACCTTCAAGAGGATTTTTGACATAGTTCCTTTTGGAATTTGAACTTGTGTAAAGTAAGAATGTTATAGATTATGTTTGGGGCTTTTTAAAAAGTACAAGATAATTTTCTCAACCTTTGTGGTTAGGGAGAATCGAAGAAGGCAATTTGGGCATTTTCCATGTCATAAAACCAAGTTCAGCATTGGCATTTTCTTGCATAAACCCTTCAAACATATTCTAATACTTTGCTTAACTCATTATTTGATTATTATGAACCTAATTTAGGAGGTTAGAGTGCATATCCACGAGTAAAACTCAGAGTTGGGATTAACTGAATTGTTTAATCATGCAAGTGGATGCAAATGGCATGAGAGAGAAACTTTTCTTGCAATTTCTGTCATAGCTCAGCAACAACATCAGCTTCTCCATCCCTTTCACTTCAAGACCACTATTTGCAGGCTATAGTGATGATAAAACTCTTAGAGAGGTGGCTAGAACTCAGAAGAAAGATATCAAGTTGATATTGCACATTTTGCCTCCAAAAAGGGCAAAGTTGGCAAGATGAGCCAATCTGCCCATACCACTTGATTTCCAAGCTTGCTTATAAATAGAGCCTTCTCCTCACTTCCAAACAACACCAGATTGAGCTAGAAACCAAGCCAAATCTCTTTCACTCTTTTGATCTCAACCTTCTTGCAAGTTGAGAACTTGGTTCCCTTAAGGCACAAAATCTGCCTTTGCACAAACCCTTCCAAAACTCATTCCAATCCTTAAACACCTCTACCAACACTTCACATACATCACAAATGATGTATTGAAGCTGCTCAAACACTCACTTCCACCAAAAAACCTCTCACTCAAAAATTCAACTGTCAATCCACAAAACTTTGACTTTCTACACATTGAGAGCCACAACTCTGTCCAGTCATCCTCCAATCTTTCCAACACCTCAAACACCTTACATATAAATTTTTTGAGCTATCCAAATCATCACCACACTTATGTAACATCATTTCCCCATATTTCACTTTGTATTTTTGGTTCATTCTTGCATAAAGCACCTTTCTGTCAAGGCAATTGCTTGGAGTAGTTTTGGATCACTTGAACATCTCACTTGAGGTATTTTGAAGTTGTTTGGATCATCACATCTCAACTGGACTTCTTATTTTGTGCATTTTCTTGAAGAGGCTACAAGAGGTAAGTTTCTCAAACTATCTACTTTTGAAACCATGATAGATCTTGATGTACATTGATGCTGAACATGTTTGATATGCATTATAGGTCGTGTTTGAACCTTAGCTTGCCACCAAACTTGTGCATAGTTGACTGTCCATATGTTCTTGCTTGTTAGCTTGCCTTACGTTTCATTTTCATATGCAACTAATAGATTCTATTTAGGCATAGGTGTGTGATGGTTATGAACATCATTTATATGTCTTATGTGTCATGTTTGATCATTTGGTTGCTGCTAAAAATATGTATCTATGACTGTCACATTTGTCTTGCTCAAACTTGCCTTTTTGGCCACTCCATGTGAAATCTATTGATTGAGCTCCTCCCTTGGTGTGGGATGTTTTTAAACATCAACTATATGTTCCATATGTTGTGTTTGATCACTTGCTTGTTGCTTAAACCATGTATGTTTGACTGTCCACATGTTTGTGCACATAACTTGCCATTTCCAATGATGTCTTCGAGTTTTTCAGATAGTGCATGATCTGGCCAAACCACCACCACCATTGGATTCCTTGTGAAAAAATACACAATTTTCTTTCACTCAATTTCATTAAGTCTTGAGCAAGTTATGACCCTTTATGCAAATCTGCCTAGATTATGTGCAAGTTGCCTTGAGTTTTTGCCCTAGTTTGCCCCATTTTGGACCCCATTTTTAAAAGTGCATAAATTCTTGGATTTTTATCATTTTGATTCCATTCTTTTTGTTAAATTCTCCTTGATATGTCTAGTTTCAATTCATTGAGGAAGAATTAAAGAATTGTTATTTTTGAAACGCTTTGGTTCACTTGAATGACATGACCTTTTTTAGGGTTTTCACTTGTTTTCATGAGTTTCTTTGGCTTGGTACTTGATCTTCCTTGTATGTTTGATCATTTGTGAATCACTTTTAGATGTGTATCATGTTTGTATGTTTGAAAACATTTGGTTCCTTTCCTTACCATGCTTATTTATGCCTTTGTAAATGTATGAACATGAAAACCTTGCCTTGAAACTTTTGTTGATTTGTAACATGCTTCTTGATGTTGTAACCTATTGATCATGTTCCCTTAACCTCATATTACTTATCTATGTGTCATGTTAGAACCATAACATGTTTAGGTTTTGATTCTTGCCTTTGTAAATGCATGAATATGATGTGTGTATTGGAACTTCTCTGTGAATCTTTGTGTCTGTTCTTGATGTTGTGACTTCATGAACTTGCCCCCTCATACCCCATCTTGATTGTTTATATGCCTTGTTAGAGCCATAACATGTTTAGGTTCACTCTTATCTTGGTTTTTACCTTGAATCTTATTCATTTTGCCCCTTGTGAAGTTTGAATCCATGCTTGAACTATTGTCACTCTTCTTGCTTATCCATGATTGATTGTTATCAATATGTCTTAAAAATGATTGAATGTTGTTACATTCATCTTTGTTTGATTCATATTCTAATTTGTAACTTGTATGAATGAGTTTTGTTTGTTTACCATTGATGAACTTGTTGTTGCCACACATGTTTTCATGTTTGCTTTTGTTGGTTGCTACCTTCATAATCTTTGAACTTTGCCATGATAAGTAATGTCTTGACTTATGCTTAATGCTTGAAATGTTAGGTCTTGTAAGAACCTTTATCACCATCTTTGTCTACATTTGGTTGTAACCATTTGGTTTGATTCTTTCATTGTTATGCTTGCCCCATGTTGTTACATGATTGTCCTAAATCTTTCTTGGTTGTTACCATGCTCTTTATATCTTCATCATGTTTGAATGAATTCTTATGCATGTTTTAACTTTGTTAAGTTCCCCAAAGTGATGTAACTTATAAGTTATCATCCAGTTTTCTTGTTATTCCCTTATTCCAAAGGAAAGTCTCTTTATTGACTTCACAGTCATAGATAGCTCTTTACCCCTCCCTTTGACTTGGTTAAGTCATTAGGTCCTTTAACTTAGTTAAGTTAGAACCTATATCCATTAGAATTTGCTTTAAGTCCATATACCTACCCCTTTTTAGGAGTATCCTTCAATTAGAACTTTAAGATAGGGTTTGTTAACTCTATGTAAGGATCATTGTCATGATTACTTACTCCCCTCTTGGCTTTTGTCCAAGTCAATCTCCTTGGGTGTTTAACTTAGATCTAGAGAGTTTTGTCAAACTCTACAAAAACATTGTTATGTTTGTTCCCCTTGGAGTCTTGACCATAATCAAGTATTCCTCAAACTCAGTGAGGAGAACTACGGTTGCTCTGATTCCATCCTAGTCAGGATACGTAGGCATAAGATGCGATATCTTTGCGAGTAAACCTAGAAATCACCCTTAGGTATTTACCTAGAGATTTACCCTATCCTCAATCCAATAACCCTAGCAAACAACTTAGATAGCTTAACATCCATACACACAAAAGGTTCCTGTAGAGTACTACAAATGTCTAGGCATAACCAACCCCCGATCCCCGAATCTTTAACGTTGTTGTTACATCGCGCAAAAGGTTTTTCTTTCTTTAATCTTTCCTTTGGATAAATCAAAGTTCGGTGGTGAACTTTAATGAATTAAGATTCAAGTTAATTAATAGCTTGACATCTGATTCTCACCGCAACAGAAATGGTGACTTCACTAGGGAGATACTTATATCTTGCTTGAGGGTTTAGCCCACTTTGTGTGTTTGTATGCTATATCTCTGTATGTTTTACATTACGTGTATATTTATGAATATATAACTGTTTGGTTTTCATTGGATCTTTGGGTGACATCTTGAGTGGTGAGATAAGTCCTAACTCGGACTTGAGTGCACATATGATAGGATGTGGTATGATCAATAGTTGACTGTTGGGAGTAGTCTTAACATGTTTAACATATGATGTAACCATGCTCAGTTGAGACTTCCTTGAGATAATTAATGGTGTATGAGTAGTCATGCATTTCATTAGTTGTTTCAACCTGAGAGTCCGTGAAACTGAGGACCTTTAGTTACCCACTTACCCCACTTGGCCTTTTTAGGACGTAGTGCGGGAGACTATAAGGGAGTAGTCATGAAATAGTTGTTATGCGATGCTACACTCAGACGAGTCTATCCCGAGAATATTTTTGACCCACGTGAGTAGGCATGTTAGTTGATAATATCCGAGGGATTTACATATGACTCTGGGCACTCTTGATAGAACTCGATCTACAGGTACAATGAAAAACTTAGTACATGTCCTTTGGGAGGGTATACCCTGGCTTCATGCTTATAACCCTGAACCTAGGACCTTTGCTTGTTAGAATTTGCATGTGTGTGTTGTGTGTGCATCATATCATCATGTCATCATAGAATCTCATCTTGGTGCACTGGTTTTGTAAGACTCAGTCATTTTCTTTTTGCGAAAACCTAGTTATCATGGATTTTGGGAAAAGAAACACTAAGAAATATAACTTTAAGAAATGTGATACATTTGAGTTGAGAAAGCTAGGAACAATGGTATCCAAAGAATTTGGGAAGACGTATAGGAAGCTTCTGAGCATTGTAAAGACTAGAATAGAAGAATGGGTTCTCGATACCTTGGTGTTGCACCCCAAAATTTGACCAACAATTATTTATTCATTGAGTGTTTGAAAGTTGATACCTTCATCAGAAAGTTCAAGAGATCCTCAGAGGAATTGGTTGAAACCAGGGTTGTGTGCTTCATAGCTTGAGAGTTGTGGGTGCTCCTCATATGATTCTGAGACTTTGAGAATGAACTTGATGTTTTGAGAAAGCCTATGAGATGTCTTGATAGCCATCATGAAGGCCAGAGAAGTCATTATGCAAGAGTTCAGAAGATTCAACCATGAATGGTAGAATTAGGGTTTTGACTGGGTCAACCCTAGATCAGCTGAAGATTTGGAGAAGGCTGAGACCTAATCCAAGGGCCATGAGATCATGGAATGATGTATGGATATGTTATAAAGATTATTCCTAGACCAACTCCTCATGATTGAGGAGTTTGAGAAGTTTTGAGTTAGGGTTTCTGAGGATTGTCAGTGAAAAAACCCTAATTTGATCCCTATTTTCCAGGCAGTTTTAGCTCTAGATGTGATTGATATCTCATCTTCCCCACAACATGAATGTTGTAGAGCTTGTTCTTAGCTTTAATTTGAGTTGTGGAAGTCCTTTATAGGAGTTGCAGAGCTCAAGTTATGGTTTGGACAAATTACAGGTCAGCAGAGGTGTGTGAATCTGGGTCCTTGAAAGTCACCCAACTTGCAGACAACTTTTGCCCTAGTAGGATGATTCCTATGATTTCTTGGTCAACATGAATGTTGAAGGGCATCTTCTTAGCTTTAATTTTAGTGGTAGAAGTCCTTGATAGGATTTGTGGAACTCAACTTATGGTTTGAACAAGACAGGGGTATTTTGGTCATTTGTCAGTTATAGGTCATTTTAAGCAAAGGCCATATCTCCTAGTTCCAAGCCTCAAATGGAAAAACTCAAAACATGAAAGTTGTTCAAAATGTGGTTTTAAGTCTAGAAAGAAGGTCATGAATTGTTGGAAAAGCTCATAGCATGGATTTGCATGATTGGTTAAAAATGAACTAAAAATGGCTTATAAGTTTAAAAAGTTGAATTTGAAAATTGGTTTGGAAGATCTAGGAATCCAAAATAGGTCATCCAATATATCATTTTGATTGGAAACATCATTTTGAGAACATTGGTTTAAATAGAATTTTCATTTGAGGCTTTAAAATGGGACATGCTTTGGAAAATGGTTACTTGAATCTTAAGGCAACTTTGGAAATCTCAACATAAGCCAAAGGTGAGCTTGTTTTTCACACATATCTTCTCATTATCTCATGTAAAGGTATTTTGACACCAAATTGTAAGGCATAAGGCATGAGATGAGAGAAATTCAATATGTCATCACATGAGATTTCAAGGACTTTCTAGATCATTCTAGATGGTCCTAGACTTTTCCAATGATGGTTATAAAAAGAGTGGATCATGATGAGTATGAGGTTGGTCAAGGTTGAGAAATTCAGAGGAGAAAGAGAGAGATAAGTTGCCATTGAAGAGTTTCCTTCAAGATCAAGCAACTTGGGATTTCTTTCACTACAAGCTTTCTTCTCCAAAACCAGTGCAAACAGAATCATTTCCACCATTGGAGGATCATCCTGAAGCAGCTACAAGGCTTGCAACCTTCTCTACATACCTTCACCATCACTTCTTGACAGGTTAGGATTCTTCTCCCTTTCTCTTTAATTATGTGGTTTCTGTTAATTCTTTAGGTGTAGGATTAGTGTACTAGGTTAGTTGATCTTTTCCCATGAGTTTGAGAGCTCTGTGTGAGGCTTCATGGCAGGTGCAAGATTCTTTAATTTCAAGATCAAGCTTTGTAGTGAGTTTTAGTTAGCAAAGATTAGATTAGAATGGTTAGGGCAGTGTAAGGAGCATGATCATGTCATTAAATTTGAGTTTTAGAAGAGTTGATTTCAGAGAAATATGGTGGTACCAAGATCTTCTAGCTTTCTGTTAGGATGATCCAGGAAGAATTAATGAAAACTACTCGTGTAGCTTTGCTCCTTGTAATGAGTAGTCTATTTTCCCTTTTGGAATTTTTGAAAATCGTTGAGTGTGGAGGGAGAACGAGCCAGGAGAAGTTCCTTGCATGAGAATAAGGTTCAGAAATCCTAGGGTTTCGTTTGGGGACGATGACTAGCGTCCGTTGGATCAGCCTGGACATTTGACCATTTCATTTCATCTAACGGTCGAGATTAAAAAGAGAAACGGAGGGAAAACCCTAAGCCAAAACGTCATCGTTTGGTTTAATGAGTAAAACTGGGCTCAGCAGACCTTCGCTATCTGCACCCCACCGTATCTGGCCCATATAATTTTGAACTGGCGCGCCCTTCTATCTGCACCCCCCTCCCCTTTATTTTGATTTCTTTTACTTTTTAATTCCATTAATATTTCTGCATTTTAATAAATTCATAAAAAATAGGAAATTTAATATTTTTAATTCTTGTTTTTTTCATATGTTAATAAATTTGCCTAGAAAATTATAAATAAATAAAATGTCCATTTTATTTTCTTTTCATATTTTTAATAGATTTTTCTTTTAAATAGCTTTTAAAATAGGATTAATTTTGTACATGACTTTGTAGAATTTCTTTTAGGACTTTCCCTTAGGTTTTTTAATTCATTCTTTTTTGTGTAATTAGATATTGAATCATAGTTCCCCATAGGATTTAATTCTTGATTTTTAGATTAAAGTTTGATTAGTTTAATTAGGGTAGCTTTAGGGTATCCTAATTAGGGTTTAGGTTGTGCATAGGTGAGGAAATCCATTTTCTTTAGATAGTTTTGTTCTGATTTTTGGGTAGGGGCATATGTGGATGTTATGGGTAGATGTTGTAGACCCTTGTGACTAATTTGTAGAATTTTTCCCCTTGTGTTAGTATTTTTAGGTATTTTCTGAAGTTGCCTGATGATTTTGTCTGTTCTGTGATTATCTGTTCATCTCTGGGGTTATTGTGGGGAATTTGTTGTGGGGCTTGTGTTGTCTTGAAGATCTTGTTGGAGAGCATGATGAAGAGAAGATTGTAGATCAAGACTCAGAGACCCAGAGCTTGGCTTATTCCCTGTCTGTGAGGTTTGAGATCCTGAAGTTTGAAGGAAGTTCATGGTACTTTCCTGAGGAAGGCACTATGAATGACTTTCATTCTTTCTTCTCACCTCTTTCTTAAGTATCCAATGATGTTGGAGCCAACTTGTGAGTTTAATTTCTCCTGAGGAGGAATGTAAACTGATCACATGTTGTTGAGCCACATGGGATACAATTCCTAAGTGGAAGCCTCCTAGTACTTTCCTGAGGAAGGTCCTATGGGTCTATTCACTTAGCTCCATTAGTTTATCTAGGATTTCTCAAGTATCCAATGATGTTGGAGCCAACTTGTGAGTTTAGTTTCTCCTGAGGAGGAATGTAAACTGATCACAGTTGCTGAGCCACATAGGATACAACTCCTAAGTGGAAGCCTCCTAGTACTTTCCTGAGGAAGGTCCTATGGGTCTATTCATTTAGTTCCACTAGTTCAGATAGGATTTCCTAAGTATCCAGTGATGTTGGAGCCTGCTTGTGAGTTTAATTTCTCCTGAGGAGAATGTAAACTAATCACAGTGGTTGAGCCACAAAGGGTATGATTCCTGAGTATACACCTCCTAGTGCTTTCCTGAGGAAGACACTATGAGTCTGCTTACTTAGCTCCCTTTCTTTGGTAAGCTTGATCTGAAGCTTGAAGACTGGGATTGATTTCTTTTGGTTAGGTTTTGCTTTAGGGATTTGCTTAGATTTGATCAAGATTCTGTGTTAGGGTTAGGATTAGAGAGTAGATGATTCTTTCTCAAGTATGGTTTGTTTGCCTGATGGCACTTCATTTCTTTTATCTGTATATTGCTTGATAGCATGTTGTTTATTTTCAGTATGATTACTGTTATTTCATGACTGGCTTGAGGTCGAGACGAGCTTGTGGAGGCTGAAGCCCCACACACATTTCCTCCCTCACTTGCATTGCATGCATTTTACTGTTAAAGCTGATGCTTTTGTCTGTTTTGGTGTATCATTGATATGATCCCTTAGGACTCTCATTTCCTCTGATGAGGACTTGATGATAGACTTTTAGGTTGAAACCTATGCATGACAACATCTAGGAGTTCCCTGTTCAAACATCGACCATAGGATGGATCCATGGCATGACAACAGTAGGACTTGATAGTCTCCCTCCTAGTTGGGCATGTTCTCTTCTCATCTCGAAGCAGTTTAAGATACAGTAATCATGAATGATTTCTTTCGTACGTTACGAGCCTTAAGCTATCTGAGATTGGATGTTTAGCATGGTACCCCGTGGGTGACATGCGACGCATTCACTCTCAGGTCATAGTCTCTAGTGCGGTTGAGATTGCAAACATAATAAAAAACACTTCTTTTAGGAGATAACCCGTAGTTTCCCGAACTACGTTTGCTCTGATCTTTCATACCAGATGAAAGTACGTAGGCATAGGATGCGACGTCCTAGCGAGCAACCTTCAACCTTTCCCCCGTAATCATTCGTAGGCCGAACTACGTTGACTCTGATTTCTCATTCTCTGATGAGAATACGTAGGCATAAAGTGCGATGCTTTGCCGAGTCATTTTTCTTTTCTTTTTTAGCCAGCCTTGATAGGTAGATAGATTATAACCAACCCGTCCAAGTAAACAAACAAGCGAGGATCCCGTCGAGTACGACGGACGTGAGGGGTGCTAATACCTTCCCCTTGCGTAACCGACTCCCGAACCCAGACAATGGTTGCGATGACCTTGTCTTACCCTTATTCGTCAGGTTTTTCCGATCGTTTCCTTTCCCGCTCTGAGGGATAAATAACGAAAGGTGGCGACTCTTCTGTCATGCCGGCACCTTATTTTCGCGCAAGCGACAGCTGGCGACTCTGCTGGGGATCAAACCCAGAATCTCTGGTTCTCCGGTTCCCTACGCGAGTCAATCCTATCGTTTGTGTGTTTGCTTGTTGGGTTGCGTTTATTTATCGCATCTTTACTTCCCGCTTTTTTATTTCCCGCATTTTATTTCCAGTTTGATATGATTATCTGTGCTGTTGTGGGAGAGGGATGTTACTATGAGTGAGAAGCCGGACCTGGGCTTGAGTACACACCTAGATATAGTTGCAGAGAAGTAGTAGACGAACCTGTCTGCTGAGCAGGCACAGTTCCCTACGAAAATCTGCGCTCAGACGAGATTCTTGCAGAGGTGCTCCTTTCCGATCCTGAGGATCTGAGGGGAGTCCAGACGTGAGGATTGTCGACTCTGGGGACCGATCATTGGGAAGTCAGCTAAGAGAGGCCTCTTCATGACTTGATGATGCCACTCCTTCTGGGAATCGTATCGTCACTCATGAAAGTCTGTGACGCTGATGACCGCATAGGATGTCGTACCTTTTTCCGTGGATTAGGTCCATACCTGTGAGCGGGATTGGGATATTGCAGGAAACTTTGACCTCCAGACTAGCTGGTTTTCTTGACAGTGAATCAGTTATGTTGGGTTCTCAGTTGCGGATATGTTCTTGATAGAGCAAGGTTTGATCAGAGGATCTTATCATCGGGTGTTTGTCTGTTCTTGATAGAGCAGGTTTCGATCAGGATATTGTTATCAGTAGTTTGTCTTGAATGGAGCAGATTTCTGAGTGGGGTCTGAAGATCTCATCGGCAGTTGTTGTTTGTTCTTGATAGGGCAGATTTTGAGTGGGGTTTGAAGATCTCATCAGTAGCTGTGTGTTTGTTCTGGAGAGGGCAGATTTTTGATTTGGGGGTCTGAAGACTTCATCAACAGATATTCCTTGATATTGCACCCGGGGTCCTTATTATCAGGGACTTACTCTTGGCAGAGCAGAATTTTGATCACGATCCTATCAGATGGTTATTCTCAGCAGATCATATCAGTGGTTTTACACCGGGGTTTCCTTCTCATCAGTGATTGTTGACACCGAATCTCCACAGCAGCCACCTGGATATATTATTGCATGCCTGCATTTTGCATTAGTTTGCATAATCATTCGCATTCCATTGGCGTGTGTCTGTGACAGGTACCGTTCCCCGATCCAGGATCTCTCGCTTCTTATTGTGTTATTACAGCAGGCTATTGCGTACGAGTTCTCGATCCTTGATGTGTCGGAGTCGACTATCACTAATGCCATAGGCTTCCTATGTATATGTGAGATTGCTATTTCCATGATTGGGCCCAGATTCCTCTCCTTATTATTGTCAGCACTGGTACTAAGGCACCAGGATCGGGGGAAATCTCTCAAGCACACAGACACACGCATGCATCTGCATAAAGCATTTTGCATGACATACATTCTGTTGCTTTTCTTAACCTTTAATGTTGACAGGTTTTTCAGGTACTCAGGTTCCGAGCTGCTTTCGATCTCCAGGATTGATCAAAGACTCATCCACCGCTACTCAACTCGCGCTAATCAGACAAGGATAATGGACCAGGTACAGTCAGATGTTCAAGAGCTCGGTGAACGGATGGATCGTTTTATGGAACTGATGCAGGTGGTCGCTAATGGCCAATACCAGCTTCGTACTTTGGTGCAACCTCTGATCTCCAGGGTTGACAGTAATGGCATACTGCACGGCGGGGCCGTGCCTACTCCTCCTCCAGTGGATGCTCCACAGAATGTTGTTCCTGTTGCCAGGGGCAACGGCAGTGCTAACGGCACTCTGATGACTAATCTCGGACTCAATGTGTCAGGCGTCGGCAATGGCAGTCTGGGAGCCAATGTTAACATAGGGCCGGTCAACGGCAATGCTGGTGCAGGAAATCTGTTGGTGCCTCAACCGTGGTTGGAGGACCACCAGGATGACGTATTCTCTCAGAGAGGTGTAGAAGCAGAGTTGAATGCTGAAGCTCGACTCAGGTTCAAGGCGCTGGAAGACAAGATGAGGGACATTGAAAATCAGAACACATTGGGCGTTGACATGTCCAAGCTTGGGTTGATTGCTGACTTTAAGGTACCTCACAAGTTCAAGGTGCCTACCTTTGAGAAGTATAAGGGTACTACCTGCCCCCGTGTTCACCTCCGATCTTATTATAGAAAGATGTCCGCTTATTTTGACGATGAGAAGCTGCTGATGCACTTCTTTCAGGATAGTCTTTCTGGTCCATCGCTCGAATGGTATATGGGTTTGGAGCCCGCTACTGTGCGCACCTGGAGAGATCTGGAAGAAGCGTTCGTCCTCCACTATCAATACAATAGCGACTTGGCTCCCAACCGAGTTCAGCTTCAGAATCTTTCACAGCGGAACAATGAAAGCTTTAAAGAATACGCCCAGCGGTGGCGTGATTTGGCTGCTCGGGTTCAACCGCCGATGGTTGAGCGTGAGCTAGTGCAAATGTTCGTGGCTACCCTTCCTGGAATCTATTATGAAAAGCTGGTCAGTGGCATGTCTGGAACATTCTCGGCTCTCATCACTCTGGGCGAGCATGTTGAGAACGGTATAAAGATTGGAAAAATTCAGGGCGAATCATCCTCAGCTGGAGGAAGTAGCAAGAAACCCTATACTGGCAAGCGTCGAGAGGGAGATGCCAGTGCTGTCACTAATGCTAGGAGAAAGGGCAAGGGCCCTCAGTCTCAGATTGCTAGCATAAATATCCCAGCTGCTCCACCGCAGCCGCAACCGCAGCAGCCTCAGCAGCAGAATCAGCAGGGATATAGGAGATATCAGAACCGGGCTCCTACGACAAATCGTCAGTTTGAAACTCCACCTATGTCGTATGCACAGCTTCTGCAAACGTTGCTTCAGCTCCAGTTAGTGCAAAAGAGGACAATGGCTCCCTTAACAGGGGCACCACCACCGGGGTATGATGCCAGTGCTACTTGTGAGTTCCATACTGGGGCACATAGTCATACGGTTGAGAATTGTAAAGCTTTTAAGCACAAATTCCAGGACTTGGTGGACGCCAAGATTATCAACTTTTCTGATAGCGTGCCCAACGTTACCAAAAACCCCATGCCTCATCATAAGGGGGGCGGAGTGAATGCTGTTATCACTGAGGAGAGTGCAGACTTGCTGACTGATGTCAAAGATTTGAAGATGCCGTTGAGTTTTGTCAAGGCTAAGTTGCTGAAGAAGGGCTTTTTCCCTGGATGCGGAGAGTTATGTATGGCTTGTGCTACACTTCCTGATGGGTGTGAGCAGCTGATCGAAGGTATCCAAAGTCTGATGTCCGAGGGTATTTTACAGTTCAGCCGGAGCATTGAGAATGCATCAGGGGAGGTCGTGCTAAAGAAGGCAGACGAAGTTGCTACCATTACCATTCCTCGCCACCCTATCACTATTTCTGCACCCCGTCCGCCTACCATCACTATCACCAGGGCCGGGCCAATCCCATTCGAGAGTACTAATGCCGTTCCATGGCATTACGGCGCCGAAGTTTATTGTAATGGTCAGAAGATAGAGCTAGAGCCATTCGGATCGACTGTGCAGAATCTTACTGGAGTCAGTGGTATCACTAGAAGCGGTAGAGTGTTTGCGCCAGCAGAGGTTGCAGCAGAGAAAGTGGTCCGAGCTGACGCTGCGGAAAAGGGTAAAGGTAAAGCTGTCGAAGAGGTCCCCTCTGGGGCAGAGAAGGACTTGCTGGTTAAAGATGCTGAAGAGTTCATGCGACTAATCAAGAAAAGTGACTACAAAATTGTAGATCACCTTCATCAGACTCCGTCAAAGATCTCGATCCTTAATTTGTTGCTGTGTTCTGAAGCGCACCGCAACGCATTACTGAAGGTATTGAATGCTGCATACGTGCCGCAGGAGATATCAGTAAATCAACTGGAAGAAGTGGTAGCCCATGTCAATGCTGGTAATGGGCTGGGTTTCACAGATCTGGAGCTGACTCCTAAAGGAAGAGATCACAACAACGCCTTGCACGTCTCAATAGAGTGCAGAGGCACTATTATGTCACATGTCCTGGTGGATACGGGGTCCTCGCTTAATGTGCTTCCGAAGAAGGCACTGATGAAGTTGGATACCCGTGGATTGCTTTGCACGCCCAGTGATCTGGTCGTGAAAGCTTTTGATGGAACCAAGCGCCACGTCTTCGGAGAATTGACCCTGCCAATTCAAGTTGGTCCAGAGACGTTCAATGCGGTTTTCTATATCATGGATATCATGCCCGCCTATAGTTGCCTCTTAGGTCGGCCATGGATCCATTCTGCTGGTGTCGTGACGTCCACGCTGCATCAGAAGCTTAAATATGCTGTCGGGGGCAGCATAGTGACCGTCTGTGGTGAAGAAGACATCATGGTGAGTCACCTGTCGTCCTTTAAATATGTTGAAATGGATGGCGAGATCCATGAAACGCTCTGCCAAGCATTTGAAACCGTCAAAGTGAAAGAGGTAGCTCCTGTCGTCGCAGAGAAGCAGGAGATGAATCTCTCCTCGTTTAAGGAAGCTCGGGCCGTTGTCGAAGCCGGCTCCACCCCAGGCTGGGGGCATGTCTTGGATATACCAATCAAGCAGGATAAGTTTGGATTGGGGTATTCTCCCGGAGCTGAAGCTTCATCTTCTTCTGGAAGCTCGTCTCGTGGGAAAGGGCCGATCCTATTCACCAAGGGGGGAGTAATTTTCAAGAGCATCAACGCTGCGTCGAAGGACAGCGGGGACAGTGATTGTGATCTTGACGCTTGGATTCAACCGAGCAAGCCGGGCGAGCGCCTCCACAATTGGACCATCAAGGAGATTATCAAGCTGACAAGTGAAGAGTAATGATTTGCTTTTTACAATCTTTGTACAACCCTATGTCCTGCCCGGGGCATAGTGGTTTTACTGTCAGGGCCTTGTTGGATTATGTGTATGCATTTTTTTAATAAATAAAAGGCGTTTTCTTCATAATCAAATATTGTGTTCTCTGTTATTCCTATTTTATGTTTATTTTGAAAAATAGCAAAATGGCAACGAGGTTTGTGCTAACCTGCATATTCTTGCTTTAAACTTAACCCTTGTTATTGCAGGATCCACGTAACAGATGACATCGACTCTGGACCCTCTACGACTCACTACGACTTTGATTGCCCGATCTATCAAGCCGAGGATGAGATTGATGAAGACGAAGACCTTCCGGAAGAGTTGGCCCGCTTGTTGAGACAAGAGGAAAAGGTTATTCTGCCTCACGAGGAGGATATTGAGATTGTAAATCTAGGTTCTGAGGAGCTCTTCAGGAATGTCAGAGTAGGGGCTGCACTGCAGAACGATGTCAAGCATAGACTGGTCGAGATGCTTCGAGAGTATAGTGACGTCTTTGCTTTGTCATATGAGGATATGCCCGGACTTGACACTGATATCGTGGTTCATCGCTTGCCGTTGCGAGAAGATTGCCCTCCAGTCAAGCAGAAGCTCAGGAGGACGAGACCAGACATGGCTGTAAAAATCAAGGAAGAAGTCCAGAAGCAGTTGGACGCAGGATTTCTAGCCGTTACCACTTACCCTCCGTGGGTCGCCAACATAGTGCCTGTACCGAAGAAGGACGGTAAGGTACGCATGTGCGTCGATTATCGGGATTTGAATAGGGCGAGCCCTAAGGATGATTTCCCGTTGCCTCATATCGATGTGTTGGTCGACAAAACAGCCCAGTTTTCCGTGTTTTCGTTCATGGATGGCTTCTCCGGTTACAATCAGATTAAGATGGCACCGGAGGACATGGAGAAAACGAAGTTTATCACCCCCTGGGGAACGTTTTGCTATAAGGTAATGCCCTTCGGTCTGAAGAACGCAGGGGCCACTTACCAGCGAGCAATGGTAACTTTGTTTCATGATATGATTCATCATGAGATCGAGGTCTATGTTGATGACATGATTGCAAAGTCCCAAACGGAGGAAGAGCATCTGGTCAATTTGTTGAAGCTGTTTGAAAGGCTTAGGAAGTTCAGGCTGAGGCTGAATCCTAACAAGTGCACTTTCGGAGTGCGGTCCGGAAAGTTATTGGGGTTTATCGTTAGTGAAAGGGGTATTGAAGTTGATCCTGCGAAAATAAAAGCTATCCAAGAAATGCCAGCGCCGAAAACAGAAAAAGAAGTTCGTGGTTTCTTGGGCCGAATAAACTACATTGCAAGGTTTATCTCTCAGCTCACGGCCACTTGTGAACCGATGTTCAAGCTTTTAAAGAAAGATCAGGCGATTACTTGGAATGAGGATTGCCATAAGGCATTCGACAAAATAAAACAGTATCTTCAAGAACCTCCAATCTTGATACCCCCAGTGGCGGGACGGCCATTAATCATGTACCTGACGGTTCTGGAGAATAGTATGGGGTGTGTTCTCGGTCAGCACGACGAGACGGGCAGAAAAGAGCATGCCATTTATTACTTGAGTAAAAAGTTCACTGAGTGTGAATCTCGATACTCGATGCTGGAGAAGACGTGTTGTGCGTTAGCTTGGGCCGCCAAACGTCTACGACAGTATATGCTCAACCACACCACTATGCTAATTTCGAAGATGGATCCGATCAAGTATGTCTTCGAAAAGCAGGCTCTTTCAGGCAGGATTGCCAGATGGCAAATGGTGTTAACGGAATATGATATTCAGTACGTCTCTCAGAAAGCCATTAAGGGAAGCGTATTGTCTGATTACCTTGCCGAACAGCCAATCGAAGACTACCAGCCGATGAAGTTCGAATTCCCTGACGAGGATATTATGTTTCTCAAAGCGAAGGATTGCGATGAGCCATTGCCCGATGAAGGGCCAGATAGGAAGTCTCAGTGGAAGTTGATATTCGACGGAGCGGTTAATTCCTATGGAAGTGGTATCGGGGCTATCATCACGACTCCTCACGGATCCCACATCCCGTTTACTGCGAGACTGACGTTTCCAGTTACCAACAATGAAACCGAGTATGAAGCATGTATTATGGGTCTAGAAGAGGCAATTGATTTGAGAATCAAGAATCTAGACATATATGGTGACTCAGCGCTTGTAATCAATCAGATTAAAGGGGAGTGGGAGACTCGTCAAGCGAACTTAGTGCCGTACATAAATTATGCCAGGAGGCTGCTTCCGTCCTTCGATCGAGTGGAACTTCATCATGTACCCAGGGCTGAAAATCAAATGGCTGATGCTTTAGCCACGCTGGCTTCAATGTATAAAGTCAATTATTGGAATGAGGCTCCAAGAATTGTGCTTTCGCGTCTTGATAGACCGGCATTTGTGTTTGCAATCGAGGATGCCACCGACGGCAAGCCATGGTTCCACGACATCCAGACCTTCCTTATGACTAAGGAGTATCCTGCGGGTGCGTCAACCCAGGATAAGAAGACTTTGAGGAGGCTGTCTGGAAACTTTTATCTCAATCCTGATGGAGTGCTGTATAAGAGAAACCACGATCTCGTGCTACTCAGATGTGTAGATGAGAAGGAAGCGAGTATGCTCATGGAAGAAGTCCATGAGGGCACATTTGGTACGCACGCCGGCGGGCATGCCATGACGAGAAAGATCCTGAGAGCAGGGTATTACTGGCTGACTATGGAGTCGGATTGCTTCAGATTCGCGAAGAAATGTCATAAGTGCCAGATTTATGCTGATAAAGTTCATGTGCCGCCGTGCCCATTGAATGTCATGTCCTCCCCTTGGCCGTTCTCCATGTGGGGCATCGACATGATAGGCAAGATCGAGCCCACTGCGTCTAATGGTCATCGTTTTATTCTGGTAGCTATCGACTACTTCACCAAATGGGTGGAGGCAGCCTCGTACGCTAATGTGACCAAGCAGGTGGTAGCTAAATTCATAAAGAGGGACATCATCTGTCGCTATGGAATTCCTGAGCGGATCATTACTGATAATGGTTCGAATTTGAATAACAAGATGATGAAGGAGCTGTGCCAGAGCTTCAATATTGAACACCACAACTCATCTCCTTACCGGCCGAAGATGAATGGCGCTGTTGAAGCGGCCAACAAGAACATCAAGAAGATTGTTCAGAAGATGGTTGTGACGTACAAAGATTGGCACGAGATGCTGCCGTTTGCCTTGCACGGTTATCGTACGACGGTGCGTATGTCGACCGAGGCAACTCCTTTCTCCTTGGTATACGGTATGGAAGCTGTCCTACCGTTAGAAGTGGAGATTCCCTCTTTGCGAGTTTTGGTTGATGTGAAACTCGACGAGGCAGAATGGATTACGAATCGCTTGAACCAACTCAGCCTGATGGAGGAGAAGAGGTTAGCATCGATTGCATTTGGTCGCCTGTACCAAAGCCGAATGAAGAAAGCTTATGATAAGAAGGTGCGTCCCAGAAGCTTTCAGACGGGTGATCTCGTCCTGAAGAAGATTCTTCCGCCACACTCCGATCACCGGGGCAAATGGACTCCGAATTACGAAGGGCCGTATGTCGTCAGCAAGATCTTCTCAGGAGGAGCTTTGTTGTTATCAACGATGGATGGTGAAGATTTTGCATCCCCGGTGAACGCGGACGCGGTTAAAAAATACTTTGCTTGAAAGAGACCCGCTGGACAAAAAAGAAAGAGTCCAGGCAAAAAAGGGGCATCCTGGCGAACCAAAAACAGAATAAAAGGTTCGGGCAAAAATTAGGGATATATTGAAAAATGTACACCCGCGAAGTCGAAAACCTACACTGGGCGGCTTCGGCAAAAAAGGGTATCCCGGTAAACTGAAAACCCGTAAAGGGCGGTTCACGCAAAAGTTAGGGATTTGAATAAGCAAATGACTGCGTTCCGCGTGTGGACTTTCATTGTTTAGTGGTTTGGAGGACCTGAGGGCCGTTTATCTGAATCAATCTCTTCCGAAGCTGAAGCATCGAAGAAGTATCGAAGTCGAGTGGGTCTTAGAGGGATCAACTCATGGTGTTCGTCTACGCCTCGTTGCCGACATTTGTATATACTGATGTATATTTATGTTTTCTTTTTTGCGCGGCTTCCTCATTCCGGGAGCTTGCCTCTGTTGTAAAACATTTTTGCCCATTCATGGGTTCATCATCAATAAAATTCACATTATTCAGCAATTCTGCTTGTCTGTTTAGCATTTATCTGTTTTGTTTGCGAATGAAAACGCCGATGTTTTTTAATAAAATGCGCATACATAAACTTACGGGCCTAGGCCCATTGATTGTTGAAACAATTAATTAATTGAATATTGTCACGAGATAATAACCTGGATAGGCCCCTTTGAGGAGGGTATCTTGTCGGTTTGTTTATGTTGTTGCAGGTGTGGCACCTTCCAGAAAATGCGCCGTGCGCATCCCCGAAGCAGGATGAGTCCTCCTTCTCCAGCAGAGTTCAGTAGTCTCTCCTCCATAGAATCTGAGCGCAGGATGGTGAGCATTGATATGTCTTCCCCAGGTAGAGATGATTCTCTTCCCCAAGCAGACGCATCCTGAAGGAATGTCACCCCATCAGCTGAGTCAAGTGCCGAAGCTCGTGTTTCCCCAGTAAAGTCTCCAGCGGAATTGAAATTCCCCACCAGAGCCGTATTCTCTCCCGAAGTTGGATGATTTCTTCTTCCCCAGCAGAGTGTTGGAACAGCTGATGCTGTATGTCCCTAGAGTCGCACTCTCTCCAGCGAAGCAGAATGACTTCTCCTTCCTCAGCCGAGTTTGCAGATGTCCAAGAGAGCCAAATCCTTGGAAGTTGATCAGATCATGTTTAGTTGTTTCCCCAGTGGAGTGTTGCAGCTGAAGTTGCCTCCCCACGGAGTTGTCATCACCAGAAGAGTAGCCAGGGCGGCCACGCAGTTCGCTCCCGCGATTGACATCGCTTTCCTTCAGCAGGTTCGGGTTCTCGTAGAGCTTCGTTCCCCAGCAGCAGTCAGCTGAAGTTGTTTCCCCTGCAGCGGTCCGCAGAAGATCAATTCCCCAGACAGAGCCTGATTGATATTGGCGTGTCCACGTTCTCCTCAGCAGGATGATTCCTCTATCTGAGTAGTGCTTTCTCCTCGACAGGAGAATTTCCCCCTCGGCATTTATTTTGCTGACGGGATCACATCATTATGCATGACTGCATAGCATTTAACACTGCATAGCATTTAACACTGCATGGAATTTAACATAGCATTTAACACTGCACAACATTGTGCATGATTGCATAGCATCGTGCATGATTGCACAACATTTAGCATATCATTCCCACCGTGTGGGGCATAGCGCAGAAGCATACACATCATAAGCATGATCTAGATTACTATCATTCTTGTTTTACAGGTGTTCCACCAAGAGACCAGTTGCTCAGGACGATTCCTGATATTCTCTCCAACGAGGTCGTTTTCTTAAGATAATTCTTAAAAAACACCGGTGTAATCCCCACAGTCGCTCGCTCAATATGATTTTTGAGATCCCCAGCGAAGTCTTTAGTTCAAGACGATTCTTGAATTCCTCAGCAGGGCCGTTTGCTTAAGATGATTCTTAAGACCTCAGTACAACTTCCCGAGTTGTTCGCCTAGTATGATGCTTGAGTTTCCCAGTAGCGTCCCCAGCAAGAGTTGCCCAGGAAGATTCCTGGAGTATCCAGCAGAATAAAGCCTCCAGAAAGGTTATCAGTTCAGGATGATTCTTGGAAGCGCCCTACGGAGTTGTTTGTTCAAGATGATTTCTGGAACCCCCAGCAGAGTGGAGGGCTTTTCCCCAGCAGGTGGTTGGCACTTCCCCAGCAGCAGACAGGTAGATTGATATCCCCAGCCGAGCACAGTCATGATTGGCAGAGGGAATGTTTCCCCAAGCGGATCCTGAAGGATTGTCCAGCAAGCCGAAGTCTGTTTATCCCCGTGAGTTTGAGGACTTAATGACATGAGTGTCTTGTAGCCCGAAGGCTATGTTCCCTAGAAGGGTCGTTCCCCCAGAAAGCCGTTCAGAGCATTTATCGCTTTCCCCGTGCAGAGTATAGCAGAAGATAGTGTGTTGATCAGCTTGATGTGCTGTGTTCTCCGGAGGAGTCTGTCATCCTCAAGTGCAAGTCCAGTTGAGACAAGCAGAAAATGCAGTTCCCTTGAAGGGTAGCTTTTCCTCAGCATAATGGTTACTCTCCCCGAGAGGATGATTCCTCTTCCCAGCATTTACTCTGCTGGGGCGTTTCCTTGCATGATTGCATAGCATTTACCCAAAAGCATAGCATTCCGTTTCGCACAGAGCATTACGCTCATTCTTCCAGCATTTGCATATGAAGCATGAACCAGGAGGTTACCTTGTTCTCGAGCAAAGATACTTGCTCCCCAGTAAAGTTGGTAGGAATCGTCTGAGTGAGCTCTTTCGTTATTCTCCAGCAGTTGTTGAAGTCGTTGGGGTGAACTCTCTCGTCTTTCTGCAGCAAAGGCTAAAAGGTCGTTTGGGGGAACCCTTTTTTCCTTTTCCCCAGTGAGTCGTCAGGATTGTTTGGGTGAACCCCCATTCTTCTCTCCTCAACCGAGTTGTTAACTTGATGATTATGTCCGGTGACCCGGCGTGTTTGCTTTTATTTAGCAACGACTTGACAAGATGTCAAGAGAATAGCAGCGTGTTTGTTTGATTCCAAGCTCAGGTTTCGTACCTTTGGATATGTTTGATTCCAAGCTCAGGTTTCGTACCTTTGGATATGTTTGATTCCAAGCTCAGGTTTCGTACCTTTGGATATGTTTGATTCCAAGCTCAGGTTTCGTACCTTTGGATATGTTTGATTCCAAGCTCAGGTTTCGTACCTTTGGATATGTTTGATTCCAAGCTCAGGTTTCGTACCTTTGGATATGTTTGATTCCAAGCTCAGGTTTCGTACCTTTGGATATGTTTGATTCCAAGCTCAGGTTTCGTACCATTGGATATGTTTGATTCCAAGCTCAGGTTTCGTACCTTTGGATATGTTTGATTCCAAGCTCAGGTTTCATACCTTTGGATATGTTTGATTCCAAGCTCAGGTTTCGTACCTTTGGATATGTTTGATTCCAAGCTCAGGTTTCGTACCTTTGGATATGTTTGATTCCAAGCTCAGGTTTCGTACCTTTGGATATGTTTGATTCCAAGCTCAGGTTTCGTACCTTTGGATATGTTTGATTCCAAGCTCAGGTTTCGTACCTTTGGATATGTTTGATTCCAAGCTCAGGGTTCGTACCTTTGGATATGTTCGCCTCCAAGCTCAGGTTTCGTACCTTTGGATATGTTTGCCTCCAATATTAGGATGTGTACCGTTGGAAGTGTTTGTTTCCATCCCAAGCTAAGGTTTTGTACCTTTGAGATGTATACTTCGGATTCCCGGACCGGGTTTGTTTGTTCGACGGCGAGGTTGGACGTTTGGATTTGATGGCGAGGTCAGATCATGTTTGTCCGACGGCGAGGTTGGATGTTTATTCGACGGCGATGTTGAATGTGTTCGACGGCGAGGTTGAATGTTTGTTTGACGGCGAGGTCAGACTCTTTAAATCCCCAGTAGAGATGATGTTTGTACGACGGCGATGTCGAGTGTCTCTAAGAGGATGTTTGTTTCCGACGGCGATGTCAGATTCAGTTTTCCAGCGGCGATGTTGGGCATGTCAAGGTGATCCAGTCTTCTGACGGCGATGTTAGGTGATGCAGATCCTTTAGTTCTCCAGCGGCGATGCGGAGTATTCTGTCAGATGTGTTTCTCCAGCGGCGATGCGGGGTATTTTGACAGATTTAGTTCTCTAGCGGCGATGCGGGGTATTCTGTCAGATGTGTTTCTCCAGCGGCGATGCGGGGTATTCTGTCAGATTTAGTTCCCCAGCGGCGATGCGGGGTATGTTGATTGTCCGACGGCGATGTCAGATGCAGTTCTCCAGCGGCGATGCGGGGTACTTTGTTTAGATATGTATTTTCTCCAGCGGCGATGCGGGGTATTTTGTTCATTGTTGTATTTTCTCCAGCGGCGATGTTGGGTATTTTGGTGATTCAGGTTTAGGTCTCCGGCGGCGATGTTGGACGCTTGTTTTCCCGAGTTATGGTTGTTCTTGACGGCGATGTCAGGTGATTTGGTGTTCCAGCGGCGATGTTGGGCGTTCCTCAGAATCTTGTCTAACGGTAATGTCAGGCAGTTTAGTCTTCCAGCGGCGATGTTGGGTGTTGTGGTTGTCTGAAGGCAACGTCAGAAGAAGTTAACGTGGATAACTGGCGGCGATGTCAGATCAGTATCTCTCCAGCTAGTTGCCGTGCAGCTAGCATTGCAATATTCGAAGATTTGTTCCCCGCAGAGTACCGCGTGCTCGTGCAGTTGGCAAATTTTCGAGTTTACCGGTATTCAACCGTCTCGCACCTTGATTGGTTGAGAGTCGTTCGCTTTTCACCCAGTCAGGTTCAAGCCGTTTGAATAGGGGCAGCTGTTGCACCCCAAAATTTGACCAACAATTATTTATTCATTGAGTGTTTGAAAGATGATACCTTCATCAGAAAGTTCAAGAGATCCTCAGAGGAATTGGTTGAAACCAGGGTTGTGTGCTTCATAGCTTGAGAGTTGTGGGTGCTCCTCAGATGATTCTGAGACTTTGAGAATGAACTTGATGTTTTGAGAAAGCCTATGATATGTCTTGATAGCCATCATGAAGGCCAGAGAAGTCATTATGCAAGAGTTCAGAAGATTCAACCATGAATGGTAGAATTAGGGTTTTGACTAGGTCAACCCTAGATCAGCTGAAGATTTGGAAAAGGCTGAGACCTAATCCAAGGGCCATGAGATCATGGAATGATGTATGGATATGTTATAAAGATGATTCCTAGACCAACTCCTCATGATTGAGGAGTTTGAGAAGTTTTGAGTTAGGGTTTCTGAGGATTGTCAGTGAAAAAACCCTAATTTGATCCCTATTTTCCAGGCAGTTTTAGCTCTAGATGTGATTGATATCTCATCTTCCCCACAACATGAATGTTGTAGAGCTTGTTCTTAGATTTAATTTGAGTGGTGGAAGTCCTTGATAGGAGTTGCAGAGCTCAAGTTATGGTTTGGACAAATTACAGGTCAGCAGAGGTGTGTGAATCTGGGTCCTTGAAAGTCACCCAACTTGCAGATAACTTTTGCCCTAGTAGGATGATTCCTATGATTTCTTGGTCAACATGAATGTTGAAGGGCATCTTCTTAGCTTTAATTTTAGTGGTAGAAGTCCTTTATAGGATTTGTGGAACTCAACTTATGGTTTGAACAAGACAGGGGTATTTTGGTCATTTGTCAGTTATAGGTCATTTTAAGCAAAGGCCATATCTCCTAGTTCCAAGCCTCAAATGGAAAAACTCAAAACATGAAAGTTGTTCAAAATGTGGTTTTAAGTCTAGAAAGAAGGTCATGAATTGTTGGAAAAGCTCATAGCATGGATTTGCATGATTGGTTAAAAATGAACTAAAAATGGCTTATAAGTTTAAAAAGTTGAATTTGAAAATTGGTTTGGAAGATCTAGGAATCCAAAATAGGTCATCCAATATATCATTTTGATTGGAAACATCATTTTGAGAACATTGGTTTAAATAGAATTTTCATTTGAGGCTTTAAAATGGGACATGCTTTGGAAAATGGTTACTTGAATCTTAAGGCAACTTTGGAAATCTCAACATAAGCCAAAGGTGAGCTTGTTTTTCACACATATCTTCTCATTATCTCATGTAAAGGTATTTTGACACCAAATTGTAAGGCATAAGGCATGAGATGAGAGAAATTCAATATGTCATCACATGAGATTTCAAGGACTTTCTAGATCATTCTAGATGGTCCTAGACTTTTCCAATGATGGTTATAAAAAGAGTGGATCATGATGAGTATGAGGTTGGTCAAGGTTGAGAAATTCAGAGGAGAAAGAGAGAGAGAAGTTGCCATTGAAGAGTTTCCTTCAAGATCAAGCAACTTGGGATTTCTTTCACTACAAGCTTTCTTCTCCAAAACCAGTGCAAACAGAATCATTTCCACCATTGGAGGATCATCCTGAAGCAGCTACAAGGCTTGCAACCTTCTCTACATACCTTCACCATCACTTCTTGACAGGTTGGGATTCTTCTCCCTTTCTCTTTAATTATGTGGTTTCTGTTAATTCTTTAGGTGTAGGATTAGTGTACTAGGTTAGTTGATCTTTTCCCATGAGTTTGAGAGCTCTGTGTGAGGCTTCATGGCAGGTGCAAGATTCTTTAATTTCCAAGATCAAGCTTTGTAGTGAGTTTTAGTTAGCATATATTAGATTAGAATGGTTAGGGCAGTGTAAGGAGCATGATCATGTCATTAAATTTGAGTTTTAGAAGAGTTGATTTCAGAGAAATATGGTGGTACCAAGATCTTCTAGCTTTCTGTTAGGATGATCCAGGAAGAATTAATGAAAACTACTCATGTAGCTTTGTTCCTTGTAATGAGTAGTCTATTTTCCCTTTTGGAATTTTTGAAAATCGTTGAGTGTGGAGGGAGAACGAGCCAGGAGAAGTTCCTTGCATGAGAATAAGGTTCAGAAATCCTAGGGTTTCGTTTGGGGACGATGACTAGCGTCCGTTGGATCAGCCTGGACATTTGACCATTTCATTTCATCTAACGGTCGAGATTAAAAAGAGAAACGGAGGGAAAACCCTAAGCCAAAACGTCATCGTTTGGTTTAATGAGTAAAACTGGGCTCAGCAGACCTTCGCTATCTGCACCCCACCGTATCTGGCCCATATAATTTTGAACTGGCGCGCCCTTCTATCTGCACCCCCTCCCCTTTATTTTGATTTCTTTTACTTTTTAATTCCATTAATATTTCTGCATTTTAATAAATTCATAAAAAATAGGAAATTTAATATTTTTTAATTCTTGTTTTTTTCATATGTTAATAAATTTGCCTAGAAAATTATAAATAAATAAAATGTCCATTTTATTTTCTTTTCATATTTTTAATAGATTTCTCTTTTAAATAGCTTTTAAAATAGGATTAATTTTGTACATGACTTTGTAGAATTTCTTTTAGGACTTTCCCTTAGGATTTTTAATTCATTCTTTTTTATGTAATTAGATATTGAGTCATAGTTCCCCATAGGATTTAATTCTTGATTTTTAGATTAAAATTTGATTAGTTTAATTAGGTAGCTTTAGGGTATCCTAATTAGGGTTTAGGTTGTGCATAGGTGAGGAAATCCATTTTCTTTAGATAGTTTTGTTCTGATTTTTGGGTAGGGGCATATGTGGATGTTATGGGTAGATGTTGTAGACCCTTGTGACTAATTTGTAGAATTTTTCCCCTTGTGTTAGTATTTTTAGGTATTTTCTGAAGTTGCCTGATGATTTTGTCTGTTCTGTGATTATCTGTTTATCTCTGGGGTTATTGTGGGGAATTTGTTGTGGGGCTTGTGTTGTATTGAAGATCTTGTTGGAGAGCATGATGAAGAGAAGATTGTAGATCAAGACTCAGAGACCCAGAGCTTGGCTTATTCCCTGTCTGTGAGGTTTAAGATCCTGAAGTTTGAAGGAAGTTCATGGTACTTTCCTGAGGAAGGCACTATGAATGACTTTCATTCTTTCTTCTCACCTCTTTCTTAAGTATCCAATGATGTTGGAGCCAACTTGTGAGTTTAATTTCTCCTGAGGAGGAATGTAAACTGATCACATGTTGTTGAGCCACATGGGATACAATTCCTAAGTGGAAGCCTCCTAGTACTTTCCTGAGGAAGGTCCTATGGGTCTATTCACTTAGCTCCATTAGTTTATCTAGGATTTCTCAAGTATCCAATGATGTTGGAGCCAACTTGTGAGTTTAGTTTCTCCTGAGGAGGAATGTAAACTGATCACAGTTGCTGAGCCACATAGGATACAACTCCTGAGTGGAAGCCTCCTAGTACTTTCCTGAGGAAGGTCCTATGGGTCTATTCATTTAGTTCCACTAGTTCAGATAGGATTTCCTAAGTATCCAGTGATGTTGGAGCCTGCTTGTGAGTTTAATTTCTCCTGAGGAGGAATGTAAACTAATCACAGTGGTTGAGCCACATAGGGTATGATTCCTGAGTATACACCTCCTAGTGCTTTCCTGAGGAAGACACTATGAGTCTGCTTACTTAGCTCCCTTTCTTTGGTAAGCTTGCTCTGAAGCTTGAAGACTGGGATTGATTTCTTTTGGTTAGGTTTTGCTTTAGGGCTTTGCTTAGATTTGATCAAGATTCTGTGTTAGGGTTAGGATTAGAGAGTAGATGATTCTTTCTCAAGTATGGTTTGTTTGCCTGATGGCACTTCATTTCTTTTATCTGTATATTGCTTGATAGCATGTTGTTTATTTTCAGTATGATTACTGTTATTTCATGACTGGCTTGAGGTCGAGACGAGCTTGTGGAGGCTGAAGCCCCACACACATTTCCTCCCTCACTTGCATTGCATGCATTTTACTGTTAAAGCTGATACTTTTGTCTGTTTTGGTGTATCATTGATATGATCCCTTAGGACTCTCATTTCCTCTGATGAGGACTTGATGATAGACTTTTAGGTTGAAACCTATGCATGACAACATCTAGGAGTTCCCTGTTCAAACCTCGACCATAGGATGGATCCATGGCATGACAACAGTAGGACTTGATAGTCTCCTTCCTAGTTGGGCCTGTTCTCTTCTCATCTCGAAGCAGTTTAAGATACAGTAATCATGAATGATTTCTTTCGTACGTTACGAGCCTTAAGCTATCTGAGATTGGGTGTTTAGCATGGTACCCCGTGGGTGACATGCGACGCATTCACTCTCAGGTCATAGTCTCTAGTGCGGTTGAGATCGCAAACATAATAAAAAACACTTCTTTTAGGAGATAACCCGTAGTTTCCCGAACTACGTTTGCTCTGATCTTTCATACCAGATGAAAGTACGTAGGCATAGGA
>CAWUDS030003602.1:0-5000 GCA_963859935.3 Lathyrus sativus | reverse complement strand
GACCTTGTGAGTTCTGTTGTTGAGATACAGAATGATGGTGGCTGGTAGGAACTACGAGGCAATTGCGGAGGCTTTGACTAGGTTGGATGGAGCGATTGAGCAAAACCCTCAAGCCAATTTGAATGTTAGGAATCAAGCAGATGATGAATTATGTGCTTTAGGAAGGTTTCAAAGGAATAATCCGCCAGTGTTCAAAGGAACCCATGAGCCTGACAAAGCACTGGTTTGGTTGAAGGCTATAGAAAAGATCTTCCGAGTTATGAATTGTTCGGATGCTCAGAAGGTGCAGTTTGGCACCCATATGCTGGAGGAGGAAGCGGAGGATTGGTGGGGTAATACCCGCCAAAGGTTTGAGGAGAATGAGATGGTGATTACTTGGGATCTTTTTAAAGAGACATTTCTGGATAAGTATTTTCCAGAAGATATGCGTGGGAAGAAAGAAATCAAGTTCATTGAGTTGAAGCAGGGTAACTTTACTGTGGCCGAGTATACGGCAAGATTTGAAGAGTTGATTAAGTTCTGTCCCCACTACAACACCGTTGATGCTGAGAGATCTAAGTGTCTCAAATTTGTAAATGGTTTGAGGCCGGAGATTAAACAAGTTGTCGGATATCAGGAGATCAGGCGATTTTCTGAGTTGGTAAACAAGAGTAGGATTTATTTTGGATTTGACTTAGTGTGTCTTCACTTAGACCAAATTGATGTCATTCTTGGAATGAATTGGTTGAGGTTCAACCGTGTTTATATTAACTGTTTTGACAAAATGGTTATTTTCCCTGAATCTGACAAAGAAGGGGATTTGTTTATGACGGCTAAGCAAGTGAAGGAGTCGGTGCAAGATGGTGCCAAGGTATTTATGTTGTTTGCGACTTTGAGTATTGGTGAGAGTGAAGAAATTTTTGTTTTACCAATTGTTCATGATTTTCCAGAAGTTTTCCCTGATGAGATAAGAGATTTACCGCCGGAGCGAGAAATGGAGTTTATGATCGATTTGGTTCCTGGAACTAGTTCGATATCGATGACTCCATATCGTATGTCCGCATCGGAATTGAAAGAGTTGAAGAGTCAAATTGAAGATCTGCTTGATAAGAGGTTTATTCGTCCAAGTGTGTCGCCATGGGGTGCACCAGTGCGGTTGGTTAAGAAGAAAGAAGGTTCTATGAGACTCTGTGTGGACTACAGACAGTTGCATAAGGTGACTATCAAGAATAAGTATCCACTTCCGAGGATTGATGATTTGATGGATCAGTTGGTTGGTGCAAGTGTGTTCAGTAAGATAGATTTGAGATCCGAATATCATCAGATTCGTGTGAAGACTGAGGATATTCCGAGAACTGCTTTTAGGACGAGGTATGGACACTATGAGTATTCTGTGATGCCATTTGGTGTGACTAATGCACCATGTGTGTTTATGGAGTACATGAATAGAATTTTTCATCCCTATTTGGACAAGTTTGTGGTGGTGTTCATTGACGACATTCTGGTCTATTCGAAGAATGAAGAAGAGCATGTCGAGCATCTGAAGGTCGTGTTATCTGTGTTGAAAGAAAAGTAGTTGTATGCGAAACTTTATAAGTGTGAGTTTTGGTTGAAGGAAGTGAGTTTCCTTGGGCATGTAATTTCAAGTAGAGGTATTGCGGTTGATCCGTCGAAAGTTGAAGCGGTATCACAATGGGAGACTCTGAAATCAGTTTTTGAGATTAGAAGTTTTCTTGGGTTGGCTGGTTATTATCGAAAGTTCATTGAAGGATTTGTTAAGCTATCATCGCCGTTGACGCAGTTGACTCGGAAAGGTCAAGCTTTCATTTGGGATGCCAAGTGTGAAGGAAGTTTCCAAGAGCTTAAGAGGAGATTGACGACGGCCCCTGTTTTGATTTTGCCAAATCCGGAAAAACCGTTTGTTGTGTATTGTGATGCTTCTTTGATGGGTCTGGGAGGTGTGTTGATGCAAAATAACCAAGTTGTAGCTTATGTTTCGAGGCAACTCAAAGTGCATGAAAAGAATTATCCGACACATGATTTAGAGTTGGTCGCCGTTGTATTTATGTTAAAACTTTGGAGGCATTATTTATTTGGTTCGAGATTTGAGGTGTTTAGAGATCATAAGAGTTTGAAGTACCTCTTTGATCATAAGGAATTGAATGCAAGACAGAGAAGATGGTTAGAATTTCTAAAGGATTATGAATTTGGTTTGAATTACCATCCCAGTAAAGCGAATGTGGTAGCAGATGCATTGAGTAGGAAATCATTGCATATGTCGATGATGATGGTGAAGGAGTTGGAATTAATTGAGCAGTTTCGTGATTTGAGTTTGGTATGTGAAAGGACTTCTTATGGAGTGAGGCTTGGTATGTTGAAACTTACTAGTGGTATTCTGGACGATATCCGAGAAGGACAAAAATCGGATTTGAGCTTAGTTGATCGGTTGACTTTGATCAATCAAAGCCAAGGTGGTGATTTTCGGATTGATGAGAATGGTATTATACGGTATCGTGATAGAGTTTGTATTCCTGACATTGTTGAGCTGAAGAAGAGTATTCCTGAGGAAGGGCATCGTAGTGGATTGAGTATTCATCCGGGTGCTACTAAGATGTATCAAGATTTGAGGAAAATATTTTGGTGGCCTCGTATGAAGAAGGATATTGCAGAGTTTGTGTATTCTTGTTTGACTTGTCAGAAGTCGAAGATTGAACATCAGAAACCGTCAGATTTGATGCAACCGTTTTTTATTCCTGAATGGAAATGGGATAGCATTTCTATGGATTTTGTGTCCGATTTGCCGAGGACGCAGAGTAATTTTGAAGCCATATGGGTTATTGTGGATAGATTTACCAAATCTGCTCATTTTATTCCTATGCGCATGGATTATCCATTGGAGAAATTGGCAAAATTGTACATTGAGAGGATTGTCAGTTTGCATGGTATTCCATCTAGCATTGTGTCAGATCGAGATCCAAGGTTCACTTCAAGATTTTGGGAGAGTCTGCAGAGTGCTTTGGGTACAAAGTTGCGTTTAAGTTCAGCTTATCATCCTCAGACAGATGGTCAGACGGAAAGAACAATTCAATCACTTGAAGATCTGTTGAGAGCTTGTGTATTAGAGAAGGGAGGAGCTTGGGATAGCTACTTGCCTTTGATTGAGTTTACTTACAATAATAGTTTTCATTCGAGCATCGATATGGCACCTTTTGAGGCCTTGTATGGTAGACGTTGCAGGACGCCGTTATGTTGGTATGAGTCGGGAGAGAGTTCTGTAGTTGGACCCGAGTTAGTTCAAGATATTACCGACAAGATTAAGATGATCCAAGAGAAAATGAGGATTTCTCAGAGTCGTCAGAAGAGTTATCATGACAAGAGGAGGAAAGCAATCGAATTTCAAGAGGGAGATCATGTGTTTCTTCGAGTCACTCCTATGACTGGTGTTGGGAAGGCATTGAAGTTGCGTAAGTTGACATCGCGTTTCGTTGGTCCTTTTCAGATTTTGCAGAGGATAGGAGAGGCAGCCTATCATGTTGCTTTGCCGCCATCTCTTGCTAATCTCCATGATGTGTTCCATGTATCTCAATTGAGGAAATACATTCCGGATCCGTCTCACATAGTCCAAGTAGATGATGTACAGGTGAGAGATAACCTGACTGTGGAGACATCACCTACGCGGATAGATGATCGGAAGTCGAAGCAACTTCGAGGCAAAAAGATTGCTTTGGTGAAGGTCCCTTGGGGAGGACCGGCTGATGGGAATGTAATGTGGGAGCTGGAGATCCAGATGCGGAAATCTTATCCAGAGTTGTTCGAATCAGGTAACATTTTTGAGGACGAAAATTCCTAAAGTGGGGGAGAGTTGTAACAGCCCGATTTTTCATTAATTAATTATTTGCATTAATTAAGTGGGTTAATGAAAACTATTTAATTGATGGATAATTAATTAAATGAATTAATAGATGTTGGAGAGAATTAGAAGAGAAAAACATATTAAAAGGAGAGTGGAAAGAAAAGGAAAAGATAGAAACATAAAGGAAAGAATAGAGAAAGGAGGAGAAAGAGGAGAAAAGAGAAGAAGAAGAAGAGGGAAGAACTTGGAATCATTAAGAACAACTCTCAAGCTTTGGATTAATCAAGGTAAGGGTGTGAAATATCATTATCTTAACAATGTATATGAATATGTATGCTTGGGTTAGAGTATTGGATGTTTTTCTACAACTCCCATTTTAGGGCATAAATGGATTAATCGTAGAATCTGACTTTTTACGGTGGAAAATGAGAATAAGTGGTAGTATTTAGTTGGAAGGATGTTAGACTGAGGTTACGGAACATGTTCGGTGAGAATCGGTTGGTTTTGGAGAGTTTGGTGGGAGTTGGGCAGTAAGAAACTTGGAGTTCGCAGACATTCGCTAGCGTGTTCGCTGAGCGAGCTGGTAGCGAACGTTCGCTAAGCGAGCTAGTAGCGAGCCAGTAGCGAACGGTCCCAGACTTGGACAAAATGCATTTTGTGGTGTTCGCTGGTAGCGAAGGGTGTAGTGAAGGTTCGCTAGGCCTTCGCTGAGCGAGCAAGGTAGCGAACAAAGTCAGAAGCTTCTGTTTGCCTTCGTGAGTTTGTTCGCTGGGTGAACAAGTAGCGAATACTCGCTAGAAGCTCGCTAAGCGAGCAGAGTAGCGAACGTGACAGGATGTGTTTTTCTTTAATGTTTCCATCCGAGGTCGGATTTCCGACTTAACTTTGATTATTTCCATGCTCGAGGCGTCGATTACACCGGGATATATTATACTGTGGGTAGCCTTACGGCGTGAATCCTAGATTGTGAATTGATCGAAATTGTGATTCGTGGAGAAATGTAATACATTGTTATAATTGATTTAAAAATGTATGAAGAATGCATGAGAACATATTGTGTATATGTGTGCATTGTTTGTTAATATATCGATGATATGTATGAATATGTTGTGTGTCCAATCGTTGTGATAATTCTTGAAGAGATGAATTATTTGAATGCATGAGATTA